>BGPT01002336.1:151-17025 GCA_003297045.1 Symbiodinium sp. clade C Y103 | reverse complement strand
TCGCTTGAGAGTCCCTGCGGCGTTCGGATGCCCTTGGTGACCAAGTGAAAGATGGAAGGTGCTCACACACACCGGCATGCATATGCAATCAACATATATGTGGGATGTTATTGGAAAATGAACGCGGAGCCCGGCCCATTCAGTTTTTTCAATAAACTCCATGGCTCATAGAAGGTAGAACAACATAATGTTTGATTTCCATGGGTTACCCCAGTCAGTGAACTCAGCCCTGTCTGTGTTCCAAGCGCTATCCCATCAGTCAACCCGTGTACCTCGTTTGATTCTAATGTCCGTTAGTGCCCAAGTTGGTGAACGTGCAAAACTCACAAGAACTGCTAGCTAATCCATCTTCCCGCTCACATCACACTGGGCGGAAAAGAGGGAAATAGTTTTGAAACAACGCTGCTGGCTGGTCGTCAGCCCCGAGTTGCCGATCTCATTTTGAGGCGTTGAAACTCCAAAATCAATCTTGAAATCTTGGGTGCCATGCCCCAAAGTTAGAGGTCCTAGCTGGGTATGACATATTCGGGGTGCCATAGGGGTCATTAATGCGCATAGTAAAGACATCACAATGACCCCATAAGTACCCATGAGTTGGGATAGAACCCGCGTAACTATGCTTGTATATCCACTATTTCACCGCAAGTGCACCCCCAAGGATTCTCCCATTTATAGCAGCACACATATACAAGAATAAGGTCGTACCCATTCCGCAAAGATCTATCCCTCAAAATGAGAATCACCGGTAGGGCCTGCGGAATGGACCATGCTTCAAAACTCTGCAGTTGCTGAGAGTTGCGGGGTGCAGGGATGTTTTTTTTCTGGGATAATGTGGTAAACCCAAGAAAAAACTATCCCATGAACCAACAACTGTTTTGGGGGTTGTCATTAATCATCACATTTCTGGGAATATACAGAATTTCATACAACTTGGGGATGGTCTCTGGCATTGGGTTTATCACATTGTACAACATCACAAGCCAAACTTATGCAATCATGTTTACTTTGTTCCATGAACATAGTAATTTGTCATTTATTTATTTTCCACTCAGAAACTTCACCCATCATAACACCATTCCACCATTCCCCAAGCGGAACAACTCAGCACCACGTGTCATAGCTATTGGACTGGAGCCACATCTTGAAACTCTCCAGCCACGTCAGCTCTTCTATCCTCGATCCATATTGTGCCGGCTGAACCAAGAAAATGGTGACATGTAACCCACAAAGGGAAAAAACATATTGTATAAATACATATTTATTAAATATATATATATATATGTATAATACGTGTAGTTTAAATCCCAAGAGCAATACAAATGCTCCTACCAAGATGCTGCTACATGAGTTGTTTATCCTTTTTCTGGAGAGTTACTAGCGGAATTCAACCAACCGTACTTTTTGGGGATTCAACGACGCACAACATGAGGATCGTAAGCAGCAACAAGCATGTGGTCATTAGCCAGCCATTTCGTGACAGAATCGCATGTACACTGAATATTCGTTAATATGACATGTGGGTGTGTCTGAAAATAGCGCATGGCAAGACACCAACAAATTGAACAGGTTCCAGCTTACGACAGGTATTATGTGTTTTGCTTTTTAGAGATTACTACATAGCAATGAATTTGCATTTTTCTCGTCTCAATCCGAGCAGCAGAATTGTTGCAAAGTTTAGAGAATTTTAGTATATATAAACTTTAGTATAGATAGCATTCACATGCTTCTGTTTCAGTGAACGGTCAAAAATCAACACAGAAAAAGAACAGCTTTACACAACTTTTCCTAGTTCTCATTTTTTAATTGGAAAAGATCCTGTATTTCTGTGGTTTGAATTTGTTCTGTATTCTTTCTGGTTGATATGGCACTTTTTGTTGGTGACCCCTCCCACGTTCAACGGAAATACATTGAAATACAAGGTTTAAAATATCCATAAATATCCTACAAACATGCTTGTGTTTCATGGTTAACACCACTATGTTTTAGTTGGTTCAATGCGCATCTTGCTAGTGCTTTCACCATGAAAACTATGATATATTGGGAAACCATGTCAAATTACACCTACATGTCCTTTCTTAGCACATATTATGCATAGATCACATCATTTTCCCCATTGAATCTCGTTGTCATAATCTCGTTTTCCTCCAGTTTCCAATACCCATACCATGCTCAGTCCAGTTCAAACCTCATTGAATCCACAACTCGCCAAAAATCCCCAAACAACTCCAGTCTTGATGGTGGAAACGGTGAAATCCCCCCAGGAGGTCCCATTCCGCCGTGACCACGGACGAGTGTCGCTTGCGAGACCTCTGAGGTCTGATCCGTGACATACCTGGCGCACTCTGAATGGGATTTCACCAAAAAATGCTGATCTAACCAGGCAAAATATATGGATTTCACCAACAAACAATTGAATTTAACTAGGCAACATGGGGATTGCATTGAAAATGGGGATATTAATTAATGGAGATATAAGCAAATCATCCACAATCTCATGGTGGATTGGAAGTTCCGGGCAAGCCCCAGAGAAATGGCAAGCTCGCTATAGAGGTGGTGTGGGTGTGTGGGGTGGCGGATGTGTATGTGTGTGTGTGTGTCTGACAATTTTACAGGAAATCCCCGAAAATTGAAATGACATCCTGTAGATTTTCTCCTACACTAATCCATTGAAACACTTGGATGGCTCCACTTGGAGGTATTTTTCTGCCAGGCATCGAATTTCTGGGTAATATAACTATATGACATATTGCTACCTCTGTTATATATGGATAACATCCCTAGTCCGTTAAATTAATGGGTTACCCTTGGGTGAGCTGGAGAATTGCCCATCTAAAGTCCATTTAGTTCAGGGATTCTCCCATATGTTCCGTTACCCTCTGGTAAACTAACATAATTATGGGAAATCACCGCTTTTAATGGGAAGATCCACTATATGGCCATTTTCAATAGCTACGTTTAATTACCAGAGGGTATTTTCCCATAGTTTCCGCGATTTTTTTCCATGTTTTTTTTCCATTCGTTGATGGGGGATTTCCCAGCCATGTTTGCTTACCGGAGGTTTATGGCGTACATTAAGCACCATGCCGGGGACTGCTGACGCATGCTACCTGGTGTTGGCCCTCAACAACTTTCCAAAGTCGGTCTCGAACTTCCTCTCGACTTGCTCCTTCCTTGCAAGGTGGGTGCCCCACCACGAATTGCATGGTTTGGTAAATATTTTTATTGTGGGTTAGTTCATAATCCCCATGAAACCGGGTAGTATGATGCCCTATCACAACCAATCAATGGTATGTGCTGTATTTTTACGGCCAAACCCCACAGTTTGCCCGCGCCCACTCCGACGACGCTTCGGAACGTCAAAAAACACTGTGTTTTGTGGGACGAAATGCACATGTNCTATCATCTTGCCACGCACGGCTAGGGGACCCGTGCGGTGAATGTTACATCATCATCATCATCATCATCATCATCATCATCATCATCATCATCATCATCGTCATCATCGTCGTCATCATCATCATCATCGTCATCATCACCGTCCGCATCATCATCATCATCATCATCATCATCATCATCATCATCATCATCATCGTCATCGTCATCATCATCATCATCATCATCATCATCATCATCATCATCGTCGTCGTCGTCATCATCGTCATCCTCTGCCGCCAGCACCTCTCTGTTTTAGTCTCATAGCAAAGTGTGCAAGGCTCTAAGTCTCCGTGTCTGGCTCCTCTTCTTCTGTGGGAATCAGCCATGTCAACATTAAAGTTTAACGGGGGTGGGATTTTGATGATACCTTAGAAACATGTTGAAGATTCTCTTGAACATTAAAGTTTAACGGGGGTGGGATTTTGATGATACTCTAGAAAAATGTTGAAGATTCCCTTGAACATTAAAGTTTAACGGGGGTGGGATTTTGATGATACCCTAGAAACATGTTGAAGATTCCCTTGAACATTAAAGTTCAATGGGGGTGGGATTTTGATGATACCCTAGAAACATGTCTAAGATTCCCTTAAATGATGTGTGGGCGAACTGTGGGGTTTGCGCGTATTTTTACTAGGTGGGGCTTCCCAGTTCTTTTGGTTGGTTTATGAACCGCTTGAACTATGGTTGCAATTGCCATAAGCCATATTTATTGGAACTATAAACCACCTTAGCTATCATCCAAGCAGATGCTATTCGCCGGTAATTGTGTGTGACACATTTAACATAGCCATGTAGAATTGCACTGTTTAATGGCTAAATCATTCGACCTACATGGGTCATTGTCCATAGCTATGCTGAATTGACAGAGGGTAAGAAAGAGGCCCAACTTGAGGGTGGAAAAGAACCACCACGTCGACGACTCATGGGACATCATCATGGGATGGGAATATCTCCCAGGATGTTGAGGCTTTTACTTCCGCAAGAATTTGGATACCCCAAGGCAAACAACATGATCATGACCTATCACGGAAATGAGTTGGGATATGTTGGGATATGACAATCATGATTTCACTCAAATTTCCAAAGCTTCGCAAACAAAGGGTTGGGGACGATTCCCCTGACAGATCAACATTGATCGTCAGACAGACTACAATACCAATTATGGCCAATCTATTTTACCATATTTTACCTTCCAGATAACGTAGCAATTGAATTTTTCAAGTGTCACATTTGATCTCTGGTCAATGATTCGTAAAAACGAGAACCATGTCGCTGGGTGGTTTGGAGCCATCCCAAGATGCGAGCGTCATCTCAACTAATCATCCCGACGAGTCGGTGGAAAAAACGATAAATATTTGAACCCCCGCAGCCAGATGTTGATTCACTTTATCTTCCAGTGTCAGAATTGTGGCTGGGCTATACATGTTGAGTAGTGACTCTAAATGGACTTCTTTGGTACCGCTGACCCACGTGGGACTTTGGTGGAATAAACACAGCAAGTCAAAGCAAGGTTAAAAACACAAGGCTATAGCATGTCGGTATCTATACAGTTGAGAGGGCTTTGGTACACACAATATCTACACATCTTGTACATCTTTTTGCGCGGCGGATCAGCTGTCGGATCAGGGGACATTGAAAAGGTACAAGGTGGGGACCAACGGTTGGCTAAGTTGGTTGAACTATCTGGGTTCACTTTTACTATAGGGTTAATGGCAGTAATAACTATAGTTCGACGGGATTGTAAACCAACCTATGACCTAGAACTTGGAGGTCACACATTGAAAAAATCGCAAGATCTCTGTAGGATTCATGCAATGCCGGATGTTGAAGGTATGTTCCGCTAAAGAGCTATGCTTCCTAAAAATACATGGTGACTACTAGCAAAAGACCACAATATGTGGGTTGGTGGCCGAACCAGTTGACCCATACCTTATTCTTTTGCAAGGTGCGGTCAGCAAGATAGTTAAGTTTGGCTTCGAACTACAAGAACTGGATTTGAGGTGGATTCAAATTTGAATGGACCAATCAATCGCCATAAATGACCTATCTTGGACTGGCGGAACCTTTTTCTAGGCAAAACGGGCCATTCAATCCAAGACACTGATCTGTTTCGAAGACTGTCCTGGAGGCAGCTGGGATGAACTACAGCGAACTACAGCTGTGATGTGTCCTTCTGTCCACCGGCTGACACTGCATTAACATACCCCAGAAAACAATAGTAATTAGTATTAGTACTTGGAGCATCTTGTACTCATTTGTACAGGTACTTGAAGGATGTAGGTACCCCTACTGAGGATGATTTACCATGTGTGGATCAGACATTGACCCAATCCGTTTGCGGTCACTACTCCAATGCGGAAATAGGTCTTGAGAGTGATAGGGAATATGAATGAGTAGGCATTTGGGTTTTACTCAGTATGACCCTTTTGTCCATCATGTATAACTTGTATTAATTTGTGTTTGATTTGATGCTATCCACAATCATATCATCCTTATTGTATCCCCATAATGATTAGTTATATCCTCAAATTTTCACACTACATCTTCGATGCGATTGTCCAATGATATTCACAATGACATCTCCACTTCGCATGTATATCCCCAAGATATTCCCATCATATTCCCTCAATGTGGGGCCCCGTAGTTATGTTTGTTGGTTTATATGCCCCATTAACTAGTTCGATATATCTACCATAAACCTTTACTTCACCTAGTTAGTTCAACCAACTTAGCTACCGTAAACGGGAGCCCCATATTGCCATGATTTGCCAATCACGTTGACCACTCAGATCTCCACAGTTAATGTCAAGCCCTGATTAATGTCAACCATGGTTGATGAAAATTAGGGGGTGATCCCTCAATAGTTGAATAAATCTACTACTTAAATGGTACCCGCCCGAATAAACAGCCGTTTGGGGTTTATTAATCCAGGGTTGACATTAACCAACTAGTTGCAGGACTGATATCTTCCCGTTTTCTAACTGGCAGATAGGAGAGAAGGGCAGGGAATTGTCAATGCTTGAGGCGTCTAAGATTGGCCATCATGACCTGATAGGTACCCTAAAATATCTGGTCAACGGATGTTTGCAGTATTTTACACAATGTGGGGCCCCCTAGTTATAAGTTGGTTTATAAGCCCCATGAAAACTATATAGATATATCTACCATAAACCATAGTTAAACTAGTTATAAACCAACCTAGCTATAGGGGGCCTGACATTGCAGTATTCCCCAAAATGGGTGAGATTCTGACATGTTTTGACATGTTTTGACCCATCCTCTGATGTCGCCAAGGTTCAAAATCTTGTTGGCTGAGAGACAGCTGGCCTTGCGCCGCAACCCAGTCAGTCGCTTGTTGGAGCTCGGGCCTGAGCTGTGAAGCAGCATCGACGTGGCGCGAAACGCGAAGGTCGCGATGCGTTTTTCGCTGCAGGTACAAATTGTATGGGTTTGATTGGTTTGACCACACTTAGTCATCACAAACCATCGATTTTGGGTTCCACTCGGTTCATCTGTTGAGACAAAACTCTATACTGGAACGATGTTTGCGACGAACATGTTGATGCATAGTGGCATCGTGTCACATTCGTCATGTGTCTTTTCCTGTTGCGGGTAATCCTCCCACAACTTCCCAGGAATCCCGCACAGATCTTGTGGCATTGGTTTTATGCTCACCCAATTGATGGCTGCATCATATTAAGGACGCAAATGTATAGTAAATGTAAAAAATAAATGCTGTTCAATTAATCTATTCCATCCTCCGGAATCCTCTGCTTTGCAGGTCAGAATGTAAGAAGAAACTGTCCAAAATCGGTGAGGAACATCATTCATATTTGTGAGATCCCGAACTCAAACATTGTTTGTTTTGCGTTTATTCTACTTGGCCCGCAATATGCCAAAAAACACATGTATTAGTGCATCCCGTTTGGAACATAATGTCTAATCATGTTTAACCCATCTAAAACCAGATGGCACCTCCCAGTAGCTTGACCCTCTGTGCACGTGTACCAAGTAACTTGCGGGGTAAGCAAAGGTCACTTAAGGTACTTGCAACGTGGGGCACCCAAGTTATGCTTGTTGGTTTATAATCCCATCTAGCTATAGTGATTACCCTCTGGTTACTTAACGTAGCTATGGAACATGGTCCATTTGTAGATGATCTATGATGACTTGCCTATAAAAATGGTATCTTCCAGTTCGATACGTTAAAAAAAAAAAAAAGATTGTATTTTTTTAAAACGTGTTCTTACTGCCAGGAATCCAAGAGTTCATCACCAAGTGGTAGTATCATGTAGTATCCATTCACTGAGCACTAGCCATGTCTTTTACTCAATCACGTAAATGTGCGAGCTAGGCTCATGATTTTGGAATGTTTCGGATGGCTTTGGATGGGTTTCATTTCTCAAAATACCGTATTTGGTCATGTTTGGATGGTTGAACATGAAGAACAATGAAACCACCAACCTCAATCACCTTCTCTGTAGGTGTTTGGAAGTCTTCTTCAGCTGGCGTCCCCTTTGATTTGTAAACCCATGAAAGCATCAAAACAAAACTATAGTTCCAACCACCAAAGAATTGGTTACCCCACCATCTTTCACCATCTTTCACTTCATCTTCATGCCATTTTATCTCACTATAACTATCTCAACATTGGGACCATGGCATCAGGAAACTTGCCCTGACATCCAGGCCGCTTCGCTCCGGTTGGTCGCTGTGGCTGCGCTCCGTACTCCTCTCCCAGCTCCGGTCCGTGCTGCGGCTGCGGTCCTTTTCCTGATCGACAAAGATCGATGCTGCGGTCGGAGAAAGAGCTGGATGTTTTTCGCCAAGTTAGCTGGAAGTGGTTCAGGGGCTATAAAAAAAAGAACATATGTTCAAACAAAAACAGGAAAATAGATCAAAACGATTCAAAATATGGGACTTTGCCAGCCAAAAAAGAGGAATTGAGATGATGGAACTAGACATCATCTTTCAATTCAAGTAGCACACTTGAAAATATCACTGTTCGAAGTGTGGAGGTTCTTGCAATTATGTTATGTGCTTATTGCACACAAAATCGATGCAACTGGATCGCGCACTCCAAATAGTTTATTTGATCGGTTGTATTTCCACTAAATGGGACTATGAATTGTTGATCATTAATTACATGTAATATCATGTAATAGTAACCCACTAGTACCCAAATATGTGCAATGTGGGGCCCCCTAGTTATAAGTTGGTTTATAAGCCCCATTAACTATAGTTGTATCTACCATAAACCATACTTAACCTACTTATAAACCAACTTAGCTATCTAGGGGGCCCCACATTGTGTCAATACCCAGTGCAAGCTTGCACCATAGGCACGTCTTGATACGTTGAGAGACTTGATTTCGTCCACGTGGAGAATTGAACCCAGATCCATGGGAGTCTGAGTCTACAGTTCAGGCCCAAAATACCAGTTAAAAAGGGTGATTTAGTGGTGACTTAATGGTATTTAATGGGATTGAAAAAGGTGATTTAATCGGATTTTACTACTTATATTATATATACATATATATATATAAATACACAATTGTATATTATATACATACATATTCATATATATATATATGGCTATGAATGGTGAAATAATTCTATAAATGGGGTTATAGCTAACTCCAAAGTGGCAAAGGGCCACAACTCAAGGGATACTTTTAAAGTGGGCCCCCAAGTCTTTTCTTCACCTGCCTCCCCATGCACTCACCATCCAATGGATCATTCTCCAGGGCAAGAGGTTCACCGTTCAAGATTTCTCGGACGCAAGTGCGCCCCTCGCGTCATTGGACGGAAGCTGTGTGCAAACACAAGCATTGCAGTATTCTCGCAAAGTATCCAAAACATGAATATCATATAAATAAATATATATATATATATATACAGTTATTCCATGTTATTCCATTGCCAACAACCATAACTATTGGAGTTGTGTGGCCCCCAACTTAGCTGTTGTTTGGGGGCCCCGCATTGTAGTGAAATCAACTTAATAGACTATATCACTATATCCTCAAGCTGATCTCAATCGATGAACATCACCGCTTCGTACCCTCCGGTGTCATCAATCACGGCGGGCCGCTGGGAAATTGTGAACTAGACGGGCATTTGGAGGTTTCCTAAAATAGGGGTACCCCCAAATCATCCATTTCAATAGGATTTTCCATTATAAACCATCCATTTTTGGGTACCCCCCTATTTTAGGAAATCCCCAAATAGGAAAAAAACATCGAAGTAGTCTGGGGGGATTTTCCAGCAAGCCATATTTGATTACTCGAGGTTTTTTTTTCCCTAATTTAAGTGTTGGTTCAATCCCCATTACCCTTTGATAAACCAACATAACTATGGAAAATCACCATTTTTGATGGGAAAATCCTCTATAAATAGCAATTTTCAATAGCAAACTGTTAGTTCACCAGAGGGTAATCACATAGAATCTCACAAAATCCCATTAAATCATCATGAAACCAACATAAAATCCCATCAAATCCCTGTGTCTTGAACCATTTCAAAGTGTACCAAGGCTCCGGGTCGTCAAACGTCCTTAGAGGGCTGGGGTGACAGGTTTGAAGTGGCAAAAACCATAGGAAAACCATAGAAAAATTGTGATTTAACTTTCAAGAAATGTGTTTGTTTATATTCATTATCATTATTTCTAAGTTCCAATAACTATGGTTTGTGGCAAATATGACTATAACTCAAGGGGTTTATGAAGCAACTTATCACCGCTGGATTTGGAAACTAGCGAGGAAACATGGGGATTTAAACAACAAACAAGGGGATAGCATGTACTTATATCACTTATATATAGAACATTATACAAAGGATGTTTAGGCGTAACCGGTAGGGAATGTGCAAAGGAAAATAACTAGGGAAATGATGGGGATACGAAGGGAAATCAATTATGTAGCTATATATCCACAAATTGAAACTTAACGAGGGACAATTGAGATTTAAACAGCACAAAAGGGGGATATGGTGGGATCTGATGGGAAAAAATATAACATGATGTAACCAATAAACATAACTACAAGGTGGGGCCCCAAACGTTAGCGAAGTTGGGGCCACAGAATTCCAACAAGTATTATCCAGGTAGATCCAGGTAGCATTAAATTAACATCGTTTAATATATTGGCTTGCTTTGCCAATAGACATGTTGGGGGGGGGGCACCTTGTACAATAACACTTCTTGGAGGCGTGGGGTCAAATAATCCGCGAATGGGCGAACACAAGGCAACGTACAACTGGGAGGTATAGATTTTAGATGATTTGGGATGATGTGATTGTTTGAGGTAAAAGGTGATCTACATGAAAAATAATTCTACAGATGATATGGTCATTCTGATGAAAGTGAGTGCAGATCGGCCCAAAACTAGGCAAAAACCCTGGATCAACCCTCCAAAATGTACCTTGACATTCAACTTACCAATAAAATTGGTCAACCTATCAAAATGTTGTAGCACAATCTCACCGTACATATTCATCTTGGATTCGCTTAAGGAACCCCGGAGACATGACACAAATTCCGTACAGATTCCGCACGTAATGGTTAAGAGTGATTCAAAGGGGCGCCCCATCATATGCCAATGCTATTTCTATCCCAGCTTGGACATACCCTTCGCTAATCAAACATTGCAATGCAAAATCCCCTAAAACATCCTAAAACATCCTAAAACTATCAACAGAGGTTTCTAGCTTGGAAAATCATCTAAACATGGTGGATTTTGCAGCTACCCATAATACCATCATCGATACCCAGGAGCTGCTGGCTGATAACCTAGTGGATTTTGGATGGTGTTAGTGGAATCCATTATCTCACCCTCCGTAATCCTACTGCCCGCGGTTTGAACCAACTTTTCCACATCTATGGAGTCTTAAACAAAAAAGTTGGGCACATCTGAGTACTTTGACTTTGCATCAAATCACCTGTCGGTTGATTGAATCCCAGCTGTTTCTGCTTGAAATATCCCGGATACAAAGCGGATCGAAGCCTGCGTGTCTGACAGAGTCGGGATTGGTGTTATGGTAGATTATCTTTACAATGTGTCCCGACTAATGGTTGGATTTATGGTACGTAGATATATCATGATATATCTACAGTTAGATGGGTTTATCAGGTTTTTTTTTTTTAACCGGTTGTGCCCCTAACGAAGTACTTGATTTAATGGTACAATGATGAGAAACCAATGGATCTGCAAAACCAGTCCAACAATTTCCCGTCATATTTTTCAACTTTGTAGGGGCCGATGCCAAGTTACTCCTTTCCAGGGCCGACGCGTAAGAGCTCCAGCTGACTCTCTAAGTGGGCCACCTAGACAAAAAGTTTGTGCAAGATGGTGGCCCCTGTGGTGACATGTCGGTAGGAAAAACATGGAACATCATGAGGGAAAATCATCCAACTGAATGTTATAAATGTCATATATCACTTGGGCATGTCCCATATCTTCGTATGGAATGCAATGGATATGTTTGCTGCTTTCTGCTCACATATCTAAAATGTGCTGCCCCATAGTTAGCTAAGTTGGTCTACAACTAGATGAAGTAGGGTTTGAGTATAGTTAGATGGGATTGCAAACCAACAAATACAACTTGGGGGCCCCACATTGTACTACCATAAATCCCACAGTTAAGCTACGCAGTTCAACCATCCTAGCTGCTATGGATTGGGGGCACCATGTTACAGGGATCCAAGCATTGCCGTTTTCCTTCTCGCCTCAGAGAAATGCTGGTGGATCAGTTTGTTGGCCTCGGACGGCGAATTTAGCGGAAGTCAACAAGGTGGTGCCCCCCCTCCTGCCTGAGTTTGTTCAAGGGAAATTTGCTTGGAAATAAATAAATATATATATATATATATATGTTTATATGAAAACTATATGGAAAATATGGGATAATATAATATGTTGTTTGCAACCAATCATAATCGGACATAACAATCAAAGAGCTCTTGGTATCTATATAGTGTATAGAATATCATGTGTATATAAATATATATTACATATATACATACTATGTGTAAATATTGTGTATAATTGTGTATATACACTGGTAGGACAAAAGTTTCGCTTGTTGAGCTTCCGACAGTGAACATGTTCGCTGGTTTCTTCTTCTGCACACCCTTCCCCCTTAGAATCCTAACATGGAACTTTGTCGTACCCGGGTCGGGTTTCCACCCTCCAAAAGCTTTAAAATATCACAGGTTTAAAAGCGGGTGATCATTGACCGTCCCACACTTACCGCACAGAACGGACATGAAAATGTGGATCCGCGGTTGACCGAGATGGATGTTTTGGTAAAGCTTTCAAAAAAAATAAACTTCGTTCGTCCTGCAGAGGGACTTTAAACTTATGCAATTTACGAGGAAGTTACGAAGAACTTAGAAAAGTAACTTCTGAAGGCTAGCGTAATTTCATCATAAGTTCATCCTAAGTTCATCGTATCTTTTTGTACGTTTTTTTGATACTTTAGGTCTGTCGTTTTTCCTGGGTTTGAAGTTTTTTTGGAGGGTCTGTGTTTGAAGTGTTGATATTACTTGAAAATTTGCGCGCTAGCAGGAGATCTAATGGCATTGTTTTCTAATGGCATTGTTTTGGAGGACAAGGAGGAACCTATATATATATATATACAAATACCTAGACAGGAAACCGAGCCAAAGACACAACAAAAATCCAACGAGTTCACATTTTACTTTCGAAAAAAGTCTTTCATTTCAAGAAAGTACGTTCAAACCCCGCAGTCATGCAGAGAGTCCAATCATTCAGTCCAGGTCTGAAGTCCCGCAGTCACTGCAGTCATGCCAGGGCCCAAGCAGCGACGATCCTAGCATTGTTTTGCTATCGCGCAGTGAAGTGCAGTCACGCGATCATGCAAAATGTCTTTGAATTAACTGCACACTTTGGCCGCAGTCATGATGTCCGCAGTCATGGCCCAAAGTGCTCTGGAACTCCGCAGTCATGCGCAGTCAACCCGCAGTCATGCCTATTTGCATCGAGCTGGTTGACGACAGCTGCTCGTAGAGCGGTGTGTGCTTGACGTACAAGCTTTGCCGCGCGGATGAACCCTTTCGGGCAATGCTGTCGCATGGCCAGATGCCAGGAAAGAACACTCAAGATCTTGCGACATCGCACCAACTTGGGTACCATGTTTCTACCTGAGCCAAAAACCTGCCCAAAACAACGTATTTTTTCTACTGTTCACATAAACTTCTCAAAAGGATTTTCTTTTCAAAAAGCTAAGTTCATTGTAAGTTCATCGTAAGTTCATTGTATCTTCTAACATGTTGTAACGTCATGAACTTATAACTTCCCCATTAATAAGTTACCATTTTTTCAGTGGAACTTACGCCTAAGTTAACCTACTTACAAACCAACTTATATATGTTATAACATAACTTGCAACCATATTATAACATCTATAACTTGCATGTCCCTCCAAAGTATGTTTATATATATATATACATATTGTGGAAATATAGTACAAATAAATAAGTAAATAAATATGCATATATATATATATATATCAGAGATATGTGTGATATACGTACTCAAACACACACACACACACTGTGTATGATCTCTGCTATCTCTGGGAATCACATACTCACAGGCCATTGGTGGGAATCACCATCGTCTTGGTTCAATCCTCCTGTTTGCTTGCTAAGTCTCAGATCTTTGCTGCTGAAGCCCCAAATGCTCTCTGGAATTTCATCGATCACGTGAAAATCTGCCATTTTTTTGGTGGCCAAATCATGCCAAATCCCATGCTTTTCCTCAAAAAAAAACATGTGGAAATCCAAGTTTTTGTGGTGACGTCCTCACGGTTTTCAACTAACCACCCCAATTTGATGACCCTCAGCACTCGATGGTTAAGATTTGTTCTAACAACATTGTGGTTGTTGGTTACGACCCGCCCTTCATCAATAAGCCCAAACATGAGGATGGTTCTCGATCTGACAGACTATACTAGTATATCAGTATATCCCAGTATATCCCAATATATCAAAATATATCCCAGTATATATTATATATACATATATATATATATATATAATCAGGATTCATGGTTTTACATCACCAATCTAGTTGGTCAAATCAGCATTACCAATCATTTTTTTCTTGGTACATCATCGGCGATCCTCATGAAAAAACAGTGTAGTTAAGGCCCCTTTGGCAATGATAAATCAGGAACTCACCCCATTTATGGAATTATAACCCCATAGAAATAACCATATATAAGTAGTAAAATCCAGTTAAATCCCATCAAATCCAAATAAATTCCCACTATATAAATCACCATTAAATCACCAGTAAATGACCAGTAAATCACCAGTAAATCACTAGTAATTCAACAGTAAATCGCCAGTAAATCACCAGGAAATCACCATTAAATCAGCATCAAATCACCAGTAAATCACCATCAAATACCATTAAATCACCATCAAATCCCATTACATCCCCATGAAATCACCATTTATAACTGGTATGTCCGGCCATGACTGTTCCAAGCGCTTCCAAGCGAAGGGGCTAAGAGTTGAAAGGTCGACACCGCCGTGAGGACGGGTGAGGGACCTGGTGCCGTTGCAGGTTCTGGTGCGCTGGGCGACAAAAACCATGGGAAGATCATGGGAAACCCATGGGAAACCTATGGAAACCCATGGAAACCACAGGAAATCCTAGAAAAAATCTAGGAAAATTGTGACTTAAGCTTCAAAAAATGGTGACCGCATGGGATTTGAAGCTGATTTATGATAAGTTGGTTGAACCAAGTTGGTGAACTGTTGGCTGGGATTATAAACCAAACATAAACATAATTTGGAAGCCCTACATTGTAGCAAAGTTGGCTTGTCACTACGCTAACCAACACAATGGATATATAAGGGGAATGTAATCAACAATATCCAATCATTGGGCGGTGCCCAAAAATTGACCATGGCAATGGAATGGACATGGAAGATCTACCATTTATAGACTATATTCCACTTAAAATGCCCATTGCTAGGGAATATCCCATTAGCTGCAAAGCGAACCTGGTGGGTGACGCCAGATTCCTGGCTTATGGTAGATTCATCTATTGTTGTTAGATTAGATGAATTTACAAACCAGAACTGGGCCACCAAATTGTATCTTTGTTGCCTTGCCCATAGAACATAATGAGGGAAAATAATCGAACGAAATGCGATAGAACTTGTAGATTTCCCCACATCTATCATATCAACAGATATGCTTGGTTTATATAAGCCTATCATAGCCTATCTTACTTTGGACTTCTTTAGATATATCTACCATATATCCAATTGTTAGCCTCGCTATAGACAAACTTGGCTGCAAAGCTATCCTGGCTCTTGCTTCATCTTCTTTCGTGGGTCCATCTGCTCTCCTGCAGCGCCTGTGCGTCCTTTTTGGCCGTGCTTCCTCATTAAATCTGCTGCTGTCCTGGACAATTGCCTGTGCTCTTGTTTTTTCCCCGCAATCGGAACCTCACAGCCGGCATTGCGCAAGAAATCTTGCTGCACAAGCCAAAAAACGCACCCTTGCGATCTCCTACGTAGTTCCGGAGCTTGCGGATGTGTTAAGTCTATACAAGGTGGTTCCCCTAATCCTTGGCTAAGCTGGTTCATTTCACTAGGTGAACCGTTGGGTTGATGGTAGTTGAGGTTGGGGCTTTGAAGCGGCTAACACAACTCGAAGGGGCCACATTGTATTGTTCCCACTTTCCCTAGGAAGTCAGTTTAGCCATTTTAAGTACCAGGTTTCCTGTTGGTTTTCCAGACGCAAGCCGAAAGTGAAACTAAGTGAACATCTACATTATTTGGGAACAACAATAAAACTGTCCTGTCTGTTCTCTTATAGATACCAACAAATAAACAATGTTTTTTACTTTATACTTTCCCTTTAAAAAAACATGAAAAACAACAACGATGCTTGATAAGTCGCCTTATTTCCAGAACAGTACAAAATAATGACACTATAACACCAAAAACACTCATGTATCATGTTTCCCGCATTGTTTGGTATATTCAAACCTCGACATCATCTCATGATATCAATTAATTACATATCCATTATGTCCCAATCTGTTGATAGTTCAAATCCCTATTATAGAGGTCAGAATATGGTTACCATTCCCCTAAATACATCCCAAACTATCCAAACCTCTATAAATTACTTTGCTTCGAGTGATCCCCACCACGATACTTTCTTTGGAATATAGTGTGCTACAGATTTTGACATTCTTTTTCTGGCAAAACTTTATGGCAGNGAAATCTAGAGACCTTCGGTCTCTAGATTTCATCAGAGTTGTCCTCTCCTCCTCTTCCTCTTGGCATTCTATCGGACATTTTCTCTGACATATGCTCTGACATTCTATCTGACATATGTTCTGACATTCTATCTGACATATGTTCTGCCATTCTATCTGACATTCTTTCTGGC
>BGPT01002335.1:82761-90261 GCA_003297045.1 Symbiodinium sp. clade C Y103 | reverse complement strand
TTCAGTTCTATGTCATTAATTTTTAGCTGGTTTTCATTAGTTCCTTTCTCCCGGTTTTTCCGAACAATTTCAAAAGGAGTCCTCAATTCAAAAATGCACTTCTGGGGCTGGATCTGACCGGCTGCCCTTTTTTGGATGATTTTGTGACAGCTATTTTCTTACGATTGTTTTTTTTTCTATAATTAACTTTTCCCGGAAAGGGTCGGCCTGATCAGATGTCCCAAAATATATTCAATCATTTTACCATTGGGTTTCAAACAATTGTCCAGCCTATTTCAGTTTTGTACCATTGGTTTCAAGTAATTGTTGAACCTATTTCAGCATGTTCAAATGGTTTTTCAGTAGTCTTTTCAAATCCATTTCATTATGTTTAGCATTCATGTTTACCTTTTTTTGACCTAGTTCATTATTTTGTCACTGTTTTAAAGCAAATTGCGAAGACCAGAAAAAATTGGTTGGAAATATCGGTCCATGATATGGCCAACAGGTGGACCCCCAAAGATTAATTATGGAAAAAACAAATATGGGAAAACCGGATTAATTTGCTCCAACCCCCTGATTACGCAGGAAAAATCAATTATGGAAAATCCTGGGCACCTCCAAGAATTATGGGAAAAAAAAATAAGATCACATCCGGCAAATTTTGAACCCTTATGAGGAAAATCCTAGTTATGGAAAAAATGGAGACAGCTGACCAGCTGTCTAAGTTAGACCATTTTTTTCCATAATTCTGTCGGGGACCATACCTGGTTCGGGTCGGAAAAAACATGCGCTGGCGATTGTTTTCCTACTCATTTGCGTGCCACGCAAACGGTATTTCGATACTCTCATACAACATCATTGCAGCAAATGGAACTCCACCACGAGATTGCATACACGGGTCCCCCCCAAAATAGAAACATCACATCCGGATGTTGTAGATGATGCTCAATTTCACCACGGTTCATACACGACACCTCCATCCTTCTAGCTCTGCAGGATTTGGAGGAGACAGAGGACAGGGTTTGCTCTCATGTGCACTGGCTCCATCCCGGCCATTTCCACCACAGAATGGTTAACTTAAGTTTAAAAAATGCTACCATTTTCTGGTGACTGGGTTTGAGAATAGACACAGGAAACCATTTTGTAGAAATCAGTGGGTTTTAGATATGTGATTCATTTTTATTTTTGGGCATGATCATTTTTTTGGGCACCAAACCAAACCATTTCATAAGAGACAAATGTCCATTTTGTAGAGGATTGTCAGGGTATGTTTTGTTGTTTAAAGATATTGTTAAAACATTGTTCCATCTTGTTGTGGAATTAACTTTATCCAAGAAAGTTGACAAGCACTACCATTTTGTAAGCCCTGAATATACTGTGGCTATGGCCTTACCATTTTGCAGATTCCCTAAAACCATTTTGTAGGCAAAACCATTGCCTCTCTATAAAATGCTCCACTGTAAATCCGCCCATGAAATGGCAAGGAGGTTCTGGCTCCCACTTTTTTTTGTGGATTAAAGAAAGGTGGTTTACTCCTACCTTTTTGGATCCACCTTTTGGCTTTTTGGATCCACCTTTTTTGGATGCAGGTCTTGAGGCTGAAAAAAGGATTTGATGGAACGGGTAGGGACCATGTCTCCTGTCCACACTATCAACTCGGCTGAGGACGAGGAACTCCAAATGGCCATCCTTCTTTCCTTGCAGGCGTCGATTGGCTTGGAACCCTGAATCCATTCACACCCGTATTTTAGCATATTCTAGCCGCTAGCCAGTTACTCTATAAATTGGGATGCACACCTAAGTGATTGGCCTAAACAAGCATGGGGCCTGTCAATGGCCAATAGGATTTGGGCTATAAAACCCGTATATTTCAAGAGCCGATGGATTTTCAGGTTGAATTGGACAGACAGATGTGGGCATAATACCACAGGATTGCATACAGGGGTCCGCCAAAAGCCCAAAAGATATAAAAATCACATGCAGAGTTTATAGATTATGTCGGAGGCCTGTTCCGGGGCAGAGCTTGGCGGCCAGAAGACATTTGAAGTGTGGAAGCCCGGGAGGAGATTCAACGTACCTGGGATGAAGGGGCTTCGACATGGCATATGTTGGCATATTGGCTTCCTTCAACTGAAAAGGGTCATTTCTTGGATATTGAATCAGTCATGATTTTAATGCAAACTTCATCAAATTCATTTTTTGGTTTGGACGTGTCTATTTTTGAGTTCAGTTCAAGACCTCGGTCGCATCTGGGGAAGATCGGACTGTAGCTTCCCCAAACAACATGATTATGTAAAGAGTGTTCACTAGTAGTGAAGCAACCATTTGTTTGGTTTAGGTTTCGTCTTCATTGCTGCTTAAACTCTGGCTGTGTAGTAGTTTTTTTTTTTGCGCTGATCTTAAACAAGTCCTTGGTTTTTCCTAGTCAACTTCCTATTTGATAGAATCTTATCTTAAACCCAATAGCAAATACATAAAATATCAAACTTTCTGAGAAATGATCGAATTGGGATATGTTTGTCGCACGATGGAGTCCTTAATTGCCCATTCACCAACATGTCGAGGCCTCGTTGGGTTGTCGCTGCCTTAGTTGGACAACTGGGACAGGATATGACTGAGTCGTGCTGTAACGACTTACAAGCCACGATTCTACACTAGTGTCATGAATTGCCTTGGGAAGTGTAGTGGCGATACAATGTGGGGCCCTCAAGATAGCCAAGTTGGTTTAGTTCACTACAATAACGAGGGTTGATTAGGGGCAAATAGCTGTCATATCCATACTTAGGTGCGGTTATAAACCAACTTTTACCATCTTAGAAGTAGGGGCCTAGGCGGCCCTACATTGTAGAAATATTTGGATGGTGTGGAGACTGATCTGTTTCCAAGGTCCCTTTGCAGATGATGGCATCTTCGCGCCCAAGGTGCCGTCCCCAGCCCGTCCATGTCACCCATCTTTTTTTTCCATTTTTGCAACTTGTTTATCCATGTGCCACCTACCAGTACTTCTTTATCAATTAGGATTGCATTTTCCCCAGTGTCCAACCCATTTGGGTCGTTCTCGATATTCATCCATTGCCAATTTTTGGCCGTTCCAATCATCTCTTTATCTCGTTCGTTTGCTCATTGTTTCCCAACAACATTGGACATGGTTCCACACTTGATACAATCATCTTACAGTTTTTACATGTTTAACATTTGCTTATTGATTTATTGTAATTTTACCAGTTTCCATGTGTTTGCCATTGCATGTGTTTACCATCGTTTTAGCATAAATTCACCGGGTTTTCCTGTTTTTTTCAACCTCGTCATCCTCGTCTCTGGGTCCATCCTGAATGAGCTATGCAGGACATGAGCGAGGAGGAAGCTCTCCAGCTTGCGATCAGCCAGTCGCTGGATGAGGAGAGATATGTTTGTGTGGGTTTGCTTTGGTGAAAAATCCCAATTGAGTAACTAGCCAATATATGGTCGCAGTCCAGTGATAAATGAATTGGGGTTCAGGACTACCCAGCACAAATGTCTGGTACTTTTCTTTCAGCCAAGGCTTTTGACCCATACCTATTTTGTCTTGGTCACATCCGCCATGGTTGGACCCCTGGGTATTGTGTGATGGCCGTGAGGGATTCGGTTGCCCTGCGCTACTATGCCAGGAGAGAAAGCGACGAGAGGGGTTAGCGCCTTAGCTCTGGGCTGATGCTTAGATTATGCCCATGATGGCCTCACACATGTATTTGTGTTATGTTCTATCCTGTTGTCTCATGATGCAGTGTAACATAATGTAACGCAATGCAACGCAGCGTAACGTAACATGATGTAATGCAAATATGTCCCTATACATCTTATCATTTTTACACACACACACACACGTACAGAAATGAACTAATGTTACTGATGTTGCTTCAACAGTTTCCAAAGCCTTTGGCGAATTCTATTCCTTCAAACAAACTAAGCAAATTTAGTTCACTTCCCATATGAACTCCAGCCATGCCATGCCATATTGTGATGATGATCCCAAACAAATAGCCTTTGCTTAGCAAGTTTGGCTACAGGCTGATCGAAGTGCCGCTGGAGGTGCTTTTCGCTATGGGCACAGTGGGGGCAACCCTGTCCTTTTGATTTTTGATCGCGACAAGTTTGTCGGGTGATAAGGTGTTCCCCCATGTGGTTGATTCTGAATCATAAGAACATATCATGGGTTTGACAGGACAACCTGGGGAAATTCAATGGAACTGTGGTGTTGTAAAAAGAGGGAGGATCTCAAGATGCAGCTTGCCCCCAACTGCAAGTTGCATTCAGGGAGGTAAACCGTAAACATACTAGCAACGAAAATCCGAGAAAAGCTCGTCTCAGATTCTGTCAACACATCAACAATGAGTGTGATTTGTTTTATAAGTCGTAATGCCTATTCATACTATAAATGAGACTCAAAAATTATGTGTATCTATATATATATATAATATGTATATATGTAGATGGCTTATCTACATGTGTAGACATCATCTGGGAGGTTTGCCCAAAGTGATTTACATACAATCTGAGCTGCTGACCGTAGACCCCTGGTGCCTGCCCAGGTCATCGCTCATGGGCACCATTGGGGGAACTTACCAGGAATGAGAAGTACTACAATTCATCAGCCAACAATTCATAAGCCACCTCTAAAACGATTATTTTCAAGGCCAAGAAATCAAACCAAAACAAGTGCCATTGTCATTAAAGAGCACCGGGTTGCTCTTAAAAGGGTTACTCCTAAAACCAAATACTTCTGAAAAAATCCAGAGTCTGAAAAAATCAGAAGAATTCCAAATGATGGTCCGCACCCAAAAGAACAGTGGCGTTACATTTTTGGACGTGTTAAAAGCCCTGGCCGGGTCCAACAATGAACACCCAACTGTTCAACTTGGACAAATGGAAAACCATAGTTATTGAGAATGGACGATGAAAAATCCAATCCTTCAAACTTTCGGACCACCCCAAATGTCTGGGAAACAATTTTGGCGGGCCCACCATCATCTCCAGGTGCAATTCCCTGTTGGTGGACCACCAACACTCTGGGGGCTGCCCTCCAGTGTCCGGCTGGCTCTTGTAGAGCAAGGCCGGACACTGGAGGGGCTAGTCCCAGAGGCGGCAGCTGCCCGTGCCTCAAGCTATGCTGACCTTTGCAAATGTGAGTTGACCCAGAAATTCGATCCGAGGGGCCAGAAAGTTTCTGGCAGCGCCACATCCCAGATGTGATCTGGGATGGCCTTGCAGAGGCAGCGGACAGATGGACATCGGACCTGTTTACATACCTATAGTTTCTTGATTTTCTTGAGATTTTTTTGACTATGTATACATGCATATGGTGATAAAACGCAATTTTTGATACAATGATGTATGGATGTATGTATGTATGTATGCATGCATGCATGCATGGATGGATGGATGGATGTATAGATAGATAAATAGATCAAGAAATATATAAATAGAACAATAAATATAATAAGTAAATACATAGATAAATACCTAAATAGATTGACAAATAAATAAATAAATAAGTCATACATACATATAGATAAATAGATAGATAAATAAACAAATCTATATACATATGCACGGCTACATATACAGAAAATGTGTACATACACATTGAGTACTACCCCACTTTGCCCCTGTAAAAAAGACCTTTTTATACACGCACAGATATGTATGCATGTATGCATGTATGCATGTATGCATGTATGCATGTATGCATGTATGCATGTAGGCATGTAGGCATGTAGGCATGTAGGCATGTAGGCATGTAGGCATGTAGGCATGTAGGCATGTAGGCATGTAGGTATGTAGGTAGGTAGGTATGTATGTATGTATGTGTAGAAAGATACATAGATATATTGATACACATAAAATGGTAAACTTCTGTGAGCTTATGTGCGTTTGTTGCCCTCACCTGGCATTTCTTGCATAAGTACACGGTCTTGCTTTGATATGGCCAGGCGTGTCTGAGAGACGAGGATGTGCCAATGGTGGACATGTACTGGGTCGAAACCCCGTCCAAGTCCCAGTAGCCCCAGTATTTCTTGCCAACGGTATGTCAAGGGTCCAAAAACACCTGTCGTTCACACTGAGTGGTGTTTCATTATGATCTTGGATGCACGTGTCTACCTCTCTGAGCAAGACGTCATCAAGTGGGCGAGTGACTCTGCATCAATAGTCACATCGGCAAAGTTTCACATTTCATGAGTATATAATATATCAATGGCAAATTTGTTGATATGTTGCTGAACTGAATAGTCTGGTTGCTTCAAATGTTTCCACATTGGAAATGTTCAAACCCATTTACTTTCATGCGCAGTCATTCAACCCTTCTAATTTCAAACGGGCTTCAACCACACCCAAAGACCTTCAAGTTTTGTCGCTGAGGTGGGGTCTGACGGCGGTGCTTGCAGATGAGGTGGGGATGATCGTCGTGGGAGTTGTAGGATTCACAACTGGCTGGTCGTTTCAAATGTGACTTGTGTGTCATGTGCAATGTATAGTATCCTGCATTGTATATCTGTAATATATTTCCATAAATTTTGGTTTTGCTTAGGATGATCCTCATTGACAAACAGTTTTGGGATGGGTTGAGACCACCATCTAGAAGATGGTTTCGTGGATGTAGGAATTGATTTCCCAAATGTACGGTTGTGAAACCCAAATTCTAACATTTTGATTGAGCCAAAGCAGAGCATAGATAAGTCAGTGAGATTCAATGGCCAAAGTAGAATGAATAAAGGGAGTTTCGAAAACATGGGTTTTCTGCACCTTTGTTTGCATTTTTTTTCCCCGTATGTCCAATCCTTGAATCGTTGATGCTGCAGTATGCAAGCTGGGTTGACACCATAAGTTGGGTTTCAGGGCGGACTGCAGTGTTTCCAAAGACTCTCAAATTCCAAAGAAGGAATGGTTGGCCAAGGGAAGGTTGCAAGATTCAGATGCTCCATGCAAACTCATGCGCCATTGTTTGAATCTTGTCAACAGTTGTTGAGTATGTTGTTGTGTCATTACCGAGTTGACCAGGCAGATCAGCAAGAAACTGAAACTGACCATCAGGCCAAGGGAGGGTTGCAGGATTCAGAAGCTCCACGCACACCCATGCGCCATTCCTTGAATCTTCTCAACGGTTGTNGCAGGATTCAGAAGCTCCACGCACACCCATGCGCCATTCCTTGAATCTTCTCAACGGTTGTTGAGTATGTTGTCGTGTCATTACCGAGTTGACCAGGCAGATGAGCCGGAACAGCAAGAAACTGAAACTGACCATCAGGCCAAGGGAGGGTTGCAGGATTCAGAAGCTCCACGCACACCCATGCGCCAATCCTTGAATCTTCTCAACGGTTGTTGACTATGTTGTCGTGTCATTACCGAGTTGACCAGGCAGATGAGCCGGAACAGCAAGAAACTGAAACTGACCATCAGGCCAAGGGAGGGTTGCAGGATTCAGATGCTCCACGCACACCCATGCGCCATTCCTTGAATCTTCTCAACGGTTGTTGAGTATGT
>BGPT01002335.1:55917-82273 GCA_003297045.1 Symbiodinium sp. clade C Y103 | reverse complement strand
TGTCATTACCGAGTTGACCAGGCATCTGAGCCGGAACAGCGAGAAGTTGGAAGTGACCATCAGGCCAAGGGAGGGTTGCAGGATTCAGATGCTCCACGCGCACCCATGCGCCATTCCTTGAATCATTGACGGTTGTTGAGAATGCTGTCGCGTCATTATCGAGTTGACCAGGCAGATGAGCCGGAACGACAAGAAACTGAAACTGACCATCAGGCCAAGGGAGGGTTGCAGGATTCAGAAGCTCCACGCACACCCATGCGCCATTCCTTGAATCTTCTCAACGGTTGTNTGTCATTACCGAGTTGACCAGGCATCTGAGCCGGAACAGCGAGAAGTTGGAAGTGACCATCAGGCCAAGGGAGGGTTGCAGGATTCAGATGCTCCACGCACACCCCTGCGCCATTCCTTGAATGTTCTCAACGGTTGTTGAGAATGTTGTCGTGTCATTACCGAGTTGACCAGGCATCTGAGCCGGAACAGGGAGAAGTTGGAAGTGACCATCAGGCCAAGGGAGGGTTGCAGGATTCAGATGCTCCACGCACACCCTTGCGCCATTCCTTGAATCTTCTCAACGGTTGTTGAGAATGTTGTCGTGTCATTACCGAGTTGACCAGGCATCTGAGCCGGAACAGCGAGAAGTTGGAAGTGACCATCAGGCCAAGGGAGGGTTGCAGGATTCAGATNCGAGTTGACCAGGCATCTGAGCCGGAACAGGGAGAAGTTGGAAGTGACCATCAGGCCAAGGGAGGGTTGCAGGATTCAGATGCTCCACGCACACCCCATGCGCCATTCCTTGAATCTTATCAACGGTTGTTGAGTATGTTGTCGTGTCATTACCGAGTTGACCAGGCAGATGAGCCGGAACAGGGAGAAGTTGGAAGTGACCATCAGGCCAAGGGAGGGTTGCAGGATTCAGATGCTCCACGCACACCCCTGCGCCATTCCTTGAATCTTCTCAACGGTTGTTGAGTATGTTGTCGTGTTATTATCGAGTTGAAGTTGGATCCTTTTTTGTGGACGGGGCAATATTTTTTTGAGATTTAACCAATAAATTGCCACGGGTTTTCTTCAATCCGAAATATAACATCAGCCACAAAAAGAAAATGGGAGTAAAACATATCACTGCGACCGAACAAAAACT
This sequence comes from Symbiodinium sp. clade C Y103, assembly GCA_003297045.1. Lineage (NCBI taxonomy): Eukaryota > Dinophyceae > Suessiales > Symbiodiniaceae > Cladocopium > Cladocopium sp. clade C. The sequence goes on along the minus strand of BGPT01002335.1, from coordinate 81,132 downwards.
TCATTTCTGTTGGAAAGTCCTCTGTAAGCGGATATGTTCATTGGGGCCCTTCTATCGCCAGGATAGATTTTCCAAGGGCACATACCATTTCTTGCGAAGTCAAACAGGATGTGAGCATGGGGCAAAATCCATTACTAATCATTGCTATATTAATCTCTACCCCCTATTCCTAAAACACCGCCCCGTCCCCAAATAATAACACGGTGATCTATTTTTATTATTAGGGTATTGTTTTGTATTAGGGTCTGGGTGCCCCTAATAGTCAAAACCAAAACTTTAATAGTAATAATCATAATAAAAGTGGATTCCAAAATTAATTATTTTGCTTATTAAAATCCATTTAGAATATGGCCAAACATTGGATTTCGAAGCTTTCTCCTAATAGTCAAAACCAACACCTTAATAATAAAAACAAAAAAGTCGGTTTCAAACTTGATTAGATTCCTTTTTAAAATCCATTTAGAATATTGCCAAAGATTGGATTTCGAAGCTTTCCTCTAATAATCAGCACCAAAACCTTAATAATCAAAATAAAAATCGATTTCAAAAGTGATTAAATCCCTTAAACAAAAACCCGTATTAAAATCCACTGGGACCCTAATTAAAAAAAAAACATCAGGTGTGATCTTATTTTCTTTAGTAGGGGGTAGAAACCATTATTTCACTATCCTGTTCTCCTATTGATTTTCAATTACCACAATTAAAAACGCACTTGTGACCCACAAAAAAAGACAAAATGGCCAGTCCACTCCTATTTTTATTAATTGGGGGAGATTTAGTAATAGGGGTCGGGGATTAATGGTGCTTCGTAATGTACACACACACACACATGTGGAAAATTACACAACATGCGTAATGTGAAGACATACTGACCCCTGGTGTAGACCGGGGGGGACTTTTGGAATGCTACTATTTCAAACATTTAGTGCCGCCTACTTACCTGACCTAGTAGGCGGTCATCTTCAGGTGGACAAGATATTGGAGTCTCCAACTTCTCAACATTAGGCTTTCTGTAACTGAAGGAGTTGCCCGCAAAATTTCCAAAATGTTAGCTAGAAAGTATATAAATTTAGGGTACCTTCCTTAGGGTACGTGGTATTTCCTTTTGAAAGTAGCCAGAGTTTCTTCGTGATGTGACTCGTCGAAATTATGTGTACATGCTTCCCCATGAAGGTGGATCAATCGGAATTTGGAAGGATTCAAACTATCAACCACAGGGAAGAGGCTCAAAAAGTAATGTCAATTGTGAATCACGCGACGAACCAGACAACAAACCATACGCACTTGGTGAGTCACTCACATAGCAACCACCCTTTGGTAATCTAACATGGCCGTAAGGAACATTCAATTTTTCGCGAGGAACAAAACAGCTGTATTTTTCAACTGTTTTCCGTTGCCAGGCTTGATTAGTGTTGTATACAGGACATCATCGCCTTGATGCACATATTAGCAACAAGATGTCCACAAGAGGCTAATAATCATGGGGATGTGACCCATGTGAGCCATCCGCACTTGTCATGGTTTGGGCAGACGATTTGAGAAACAAGACCCCCGAAATCAGGATTCAACTGTTTACTGCTTTCAATTGTTCTCCAGTCCTGATAATGATCCAACATGGACTATCTGTTTTCTTTTGGGAGGGTTGGTTCAACCACCAACAAGACAATCCACACATGCGATTTGGGGTGTTCAATCACTTTGCGACCCCCAGCCCCCAATTTCAGGCTACAGATCCACAAGAGCCTGCTGCAGAGGCTGGTCTATCACAGATGGATCCAGATGATACTAACAACTTTTCAGCAATGTTTACAACCCAAATACAATCTGGGACTTATCGGATAGACCCAGGTATATAGGTGTAGGCATAGGTTATTGTCCAGTGGCCAACCTCTTTTTGTGTGCCCTCCAATAGTCAAACCCATCAATGGGGATGAAATCGGGATATCATGAGCAAAGGTGGGAATGTGATAATTCTGATAATTTTTCTTCTGGAAAAGGATTTATTTAGGTAAACCTTGGCTGGACATCAAAGGTTGGCCATGGATTGGGTATGGCTTTCACACCCCCGATTGGTAAAATGGGGTAGTTTGGGACGATGATTGGTTTTGCCACATTAGAAGCATAATACACCATATTAAAAGTGGGTAAGAATCATATTCTACCCCTGTTATGTGGAGTATCTCGGAATATGTATGGCTTATAAACATGTGATCCCTGCGTCCCTTCCAGTCACCTCGCAGGAAAGCTTTCCGGAGACCTTGCCGGATTCACACGAAGAATTTTACCCTTTGGGGCCAATGGAGCCTTCCGCGGAGTCGGAGTCTGAAACTGCCCAGGCGAACCGATGGTGATTTGAGGGGGTATAAAATGGGATATACAGTGTGAATTAGTGAGATATACAGTGGGGTATATGGGATATAATACAGCTAATGAAGTAGACCCAAGGGTATAAACCTAGTATAGACCTGGATTTGCTGAGCCGATGATTTTTTGCATTTCCGTAATGAGAAATCCACTACTTGGGGTATCTATAGATTCTTTTTTTTGGGTTGGGGCCCTGAAGCAAATCCGATAATAAAGCATCCCCAATTTGGGTTTATTATTGGGTATACCCCTAGCAACGGGATGATTTCAAAGGACGCCTTGATGGATATTTACAGCGATGGTCTACTATTGGGTTTAACACAGTATCTAAAAAAGGGGCAACCCCAGGAACCATCTATATTTGGATATAATGGAGGTTTTCTATAGGATATTTCATGAGGATATAGTGGGATATGTAGCTTACATGATGTAGCCAACCCCAACAACCATCTACAAATGGCTGTAATTTGCGATTTATCCAACAAAAATAGAGGTAAAGAACCAACAAGAATGGGGATATAATGCGATAGATTGGGACTTATGAAAAGATATTTAGGGTTTATGAAGGGCTTATTCACCACCAACAACCACGAATGCGGGCATATTAGCCAGCTATGGGTGGAGGGGGGGTTGGTTGAATTCCCATGAAACGATCCCCAAAACTTGGGATGCTACTGACTCACCCTTTTTCTTGGTGGTATTTTGAGGGTCTTATTTTGGAGGTTTTCGATGAGTGATGGACAGGGTTGGTTTTATGGCGTGTACACTTATATATCCGAAGTAAATATAAGTTTGATGCACTGCTGTGGTTTCTACACTTGACGTTTAAGAAATGTTGAGTGCTCTGCCAAAATGTGTCGCAGTCGGGGGCTGATCGCCCGGTTGGGCTGCCGATCAGGAGGATAATTATTGGTGGGCGCTCTTCCGAGTGCGCAGCTGAGTTTCAAGTCCGCTGATAGACGTTGCCATTTTCCAAGGAGTTTCACATTGGGGCCAACTAGGAGTTTCCAAGGGTGAATCAATTTCAGACTGGAAGGACGGAACTATTTCCTGTGCTGTGAAAGTTCAGGCCACAATTTCATGCTGTTGTGGCTCCAGGCGAGGCATGGGAGAAGGGGCCTTTTCTAGTAGTCCTTGGTTTTGATCTACCTAGTTGTATCCAACCATCCCAACCTGGGGTCAATAATTTGATCCAAATCATAGTCGCTTTTTACAAGGGGGAGAGTCGAAAAATGCTTGAAGAGGTCTTTCAAAAATGGTGGCATTTACGGATCATCAACTTATCCAACCCGCCCAAAGCCTGACTGAAAATGGTGATTTTCACTTCAGATTCCAACCAATATTTCCCGTTGCTATCGCCCAACGCGAGGCTGGACGAGAAACGCGAGCAAAGTGGACAGAGGCGGCTGAATCACGTTCAACTAAGAATGGACAAGCAAAAACCAGCATAAACAGTAATGTCAATGTTTGAACTCTATAGTCGAACCTCAATGTGTGATGCCTTATACCACCCGAATCTTCTAAAATTGGGTTTGGTTTGTTGTTGGGTTGACCGCATTAGTCAACATGTTTCTTCACTTCGCCGCCGAACTTCCATCCAGCTTTGCTGCGGGCTAATTTCAAGTTCGTGACTTATCCAGTTTTCAAATATGTATTATATATATAGATATATATCTATATATATAGATATATATGTATAACTATATATATATGTATATATATACGTGTATATATATAAGTATATATATATACGTATATATATACACACATATGTACATGCATGTATCCATATGCTAATATAGTGAGATATATAGATATAGAATCTAGATATGCAATATGATGCTATATGGCTATATACATATCCTATCAATCTTGGTTGGTTCAACACCCCAATAGAATGGTTGGTACCAGCCCATGGCACACTTCGCCCCAGGCGCGTTCCCTCAGTGCGACGCTGAATGGATTTCAGCCGTTAGCCTGTGAGCTCATTGAAGATGAGACAGATCACAGACCGGCAGAGTCTTAGAGAGCTTTGCACTTCGCGGGAAGGGCAGCTACGGGCTGATCGCTTTGGTCAGAGCACCACAGGGAAGTTTACATACATATATATATATACATACACAGTATATATAAATATACATACACAGTATATATATATACATATACATATACGCTTATACGCATACACAAATACTATGCATATGTTTACCCATGCGTGTATATCGGTAGATCAACTGGAAATGGGTGATTGTCAGTTGCCATGGGAGCTTGCCAAAGAGTGTATACTCAAACATGGGACCAAAGCATACAGCCTGGGTATGGCTGATTGTATCTGACACCCCCACCCTCGGCTAGCAAAATAGCGGCTGGGGGATGGGGAGTGGTACAGCATCGCTTTGCAACAAGAAAGGATGGCGCTGAGGGTAATGTCATACTTAGAAAAGACTTTTCTCAGATGATTCTCCCAGTCTTGCGCTTCATGAGCGTCATTTGCGCATTCCAAAGCACCAAGATAATATGCAGAATCATTTGTGCTTTCCAACAAAGCAACACTATTTGCAAATAGCGCAATGGTGCGTTTGCATTCTTGCATCTCATTTATACTTGTGTACCTTATATACAGTAACCATCAACTTCAAGGCTATACTATACACATAGCATTGACATGGACACCTGGACCTAGGGCATGATCCAATTACGAAAATACGAAAGCAGGATTCGAATAGGCTATATACTATGTATATATATATATGAACACACTGGTTCACCTTTTTTAACACTATACTGCATCACGCTTTGCCCATCTCTGTGGGCAGCAGATTGTGGGCAGCATGTGAACTGGCCCGCAGCCGCAGCTCAGCAAACAGCTATTGTTTCGACCAGGTCTCAATGGTGCAACCCAGTCCCGGCTGACAGATTCAGGGGCAGTTCCTTATTCTTGGAACGTTTCCCGTGTGAAGTGAAGTGATTTCTGATGAATTTTGGCTGTGTCTGCAGCTGTCCTCGCCATGGTTTAGAGAACTTCATGTCCTCTCAAAGACCTTGCACCATGGTTGCAATACTTGGCTAGACTTCACACAAGGTTGGAATCAATGCCTGGCTCTGATTTCCAACGGGTTTTTAGATGTTTTTTGTAACTCTGCGGTGATCTGGGCTGAAACTGGGGGAACGGCTGCTGTGAAACTGGCGCCGGAGCCATTGTCAGTGTCCAAGTGTGGTGGATTAGGAAAGAGTTTTCGTTGAAGAAGCACTGCTTGAGCAAAGCAATACTTGATCGGATTCACAATGTAGGGCAAAGAGTTTTTGACATTGTCCAACGGAGTGTGGGGTATTCTGATGGCCAAGAAGCCTGTCTTGGAATGGCTGGTTTTTGCACATGTTTTTTGCCGGCCACGGAGCTTGAGTTGGCTTCCGCACTGGGCATGTTTGGCGGGAGATTAGATACTTTCACAGAAAAGTTTTGAACTTGTCATGGAGCAGCAAATCTGCCATGTTTCATACGATTTGCATCCTTTTGCATGTACTTTCCTGTGACAATGCGCAGTGAGAATCCTCCCTCAACAACAGTCAATTGGTAAAGACTAACAGTGTCAAACTGCAGTGAGGCAAAGTGGGCGCCACCAACAAGAAGTGCACTACAGATACAGGATTTTTTTGAAACCATGTTTACCCAGTACTTGGGAGTGCTGCTGAGACTATGACTTGGTATACCTATGGTAATAAACATCATTAAGTTTCGATATAACCCCTGCAACTATAGTTTATCCACATTTACTGGAACTACACCCCCCTGTCTCGCGCTAAATGCTAGATTCTGATTATGCGCAAAAATCAACCTTCCTCGATTCATCCAGCTATGGAACAACCATCTCTTGGCCAACTATAGCAGCACCCTGTGGATGGTTTGAGCTATGGCAGCTATGGTCCATTCTCAAGCTGGAAGTCTTATGGTGACCTTTTATGTTGCCTTAGATTTCTATGACGCATTCTGTTTTACTTATGATCATTTGGCGGTGCACTTGGGATTTTTGATGATATTAACGGTTCTAAGCATGCTGAGAAACTCCATAAGTTTGGGATATAACTCCTATTAACTATGGTGAAATCCACTTTGTTTACTGGAACTGCACCCCCAAAGAAAAACCACGGAACAAATCGACGTGCAAGCGCATCCAGGATTGAACATGGTCTTGCTCGCGCAGGCGATGAGACCGTCACGATTCCACGATTCGAGTCGCGTTGAGTCCACGTCACTAAAGGTCACTAAAAAATAGGCCACGATTCTGTGTCAATCTTGAACGGGCAGTTGAATTTTGTGTGTCTTTAAAAAAGCAAATTGGTAAACGGGGATACATCTTCCATCTTGGAAAACAGAAGGGTATCTCAGGGTGAACCAGGAAATAGGCTGCAAGTTGGCTAAGATTGGATTTGTGGATCAATCATACCTTTTTAGACCAGGGAACCCATGTTGAGTGACTGCCCTTGGATCACATGGAAACACCACCATAGCATCCCATAGCTTGGCTCCCGCCACTGAGCTGAACGGATTTTTGGGTGTCATAACCACCTCCAATACTTTACTTTCAGACTTGGCATGAAAATCTAGTGAGAATATTCCCACATTTTTCCCGGAAAGACTGATGTCTGGTTTTTCTCCCTCAAAATCACTGATGTCCCGAACAAATGCACCAAGCTCACCTGAAAATTTGTTCTAGGTAATCCCCACAAAGATAAAGAAACAAGTACTACCAAAATAGTGATAATTAAAATACTTGTCACTTGTCTATACTTTTCTATCTTTTTGGGTGGTTATTAGAAGTCGTAGATAAATCACCAGCACGACCAACACGTGACCAAAACGTACAGGAGGGCGCTTTGGACAGCTTCCAAAACTTTGATACACATGCGGCTGGCTCGGAGGCACGAAAATTACTAAAATCTCCAGGAAATCCCGATGGTTTTGATGGAAAAAACATATGGTTTCCTGACGATCAATTGATTGTCTAATCCTAATTCATTGACAATTTCGGTAAAGATAAGTAAAGTTGAGTTGTTTACAATAGCATTTCGAGTTTTTAGTCTCCCCGCTCTTGCTTCGAAGAAAATACAGGCCATTGTTATGTTTCAATGGTATCAAATCAGTTTAGATGCCCTGGGGATCCAATTATCTGCTCACGTTGGAATTTCAAGGCCAATATCGTGTTGAGGATTGCGTTGATCTCCCCAATCATACCGTCACAATGGGATTACTTTCCATTGAACAGTCATTACCGGATATTTTAAGAGGTATTGCAGAAGAGTGGACATCCATTGGTTGCAGGGATTATGCTAAGTGATTGCTATGAGTCTGCCGACTCTGCAAGGGTATACGAAACAACATTTGGGAATGGTCCGGATTATCAGACTTTGACTACTGTAGTGACGATCCGTTCATGGATATTAAATAGACGATTAGACGATCCACAAGAACACCCAAAATGATGGGAATCTTCACTGACCAACAAATTGCTTGATACTGACCAACTGTGAAATTCTAGCCAATAGGACATAGCAGAACTTTGAACTAGGGGTTATGAATCCATCTGTCAGAGAGACATCCGTAGTATCCCCTGGGTTCCAGGCATGCTTGTATCATTTGTTTAGTCATATCCCTGTTTCTATCCGCACCTACTCATGGTGACATTGCCAGACATTGCCATGCTTCTAGTCCCAGTGATCTTGTTGGTCAAAACGCCATGTGTCTTGGGTAGAACACCATGTTTGTTGGATAGATTCCATATTTGTTGGATTGTTTTTCGTTGCATAGATTACAACTATCTTTGTCGGCGACAACTGTACTTTGTTGGATAAGCACCATCTTCGATGGTCAAGGTACCATTCTTGTTCGAAACCATCTACTTGTCGCTGGATATGAAATCCAACGTCTTTGTTTACGGCCACCAACAGTGATCGAAGTAGACCCATTAGTTGGCCAGATCTTTTGCTAAAGAAAGACACCTTTTTTGTTGGATTTTTTCCTTCCCCTGATATAAAAGATCACGAAAACACAGCTGGAATGGTTTGGATCTACATGACTCGGCGCCTTTTATAATTTGCTGGTATTTACATAGAGTAATACTACTAGAAATTAGAAGGGCCCCCCGATCATAAGTTGATTTATAGCCCAAGCTAAGTACAGAGAGATCTGCCATAAGTCCTGTTTTTTTTGTCATTATACAGTTATAAACCAACTTACCAGTCGTGAATCAACTGATGAATCATAACTCTTTACTGGCTTAAATCACCATGTTCATGCATTTTCTCTTTTGTTTTGATGATTTCTTGATGATCTTTTGATGCTCAGATTCCCATGTTTCTATCATGCAGGGCCCTGGGCCTGGGGGCCCTGGGATTTCTCCACGCCAAACGAGGCCTTTGTTTCCTTCGTGGAAGCCGGGCCCAGCAACAGTCTGGTGCTGGTGGGCATCCGAGACGAAGCACAGAGTGAGTTGAGGACAGGATGACAGGAAGAACGGTTGGATGACGATAGGGGGTGATAGGGGGTGATTTAACCGTGACCTAGCCATGGATGGGGGTTTAACGGTTCAATGTGGTTTAACCATGATTGGGATTGATTGGGGTTCTCCATGCTTTATACAACCATAGAGGGTAATTGCTGATTTGCCCTCCAGTGTCATCAAACATGGCTGGCTGGGAAACATATCCAAACTAAATGGAGGTTTATAGCTAGGAAGATCATCGGCCTACATGAGAATTTTTTGGCACGCCAGGTTTGATTGCTGGAGGGTAGCCATGACTGATAGGGGTTTCACCGTGACTGACATGGAGATATACAGTAATTGATAAATACTGATAAATGATGGTCGATGATTGAACAAAGGGGAGTTATTCACCTACCCTGGTTTATTGCGAATTACAAGAAAAAATCAGTAGGGGGATGAAGATAATGATATATACAGTACATGATAGCCCATGCATTAGGACTCTTATACATGTAGAATGTTACTTCCATTTCTGACAAGGTTACGCTGAACAGTTTTTTGATTCATACACAAAGCGGTGCTGTCCGACTCTATTGGATGTTCTCCCAGGGGATGCCAAGGAGAAAGACAATGGAAGCTTTGGGTACGTGAAGAGATATGGACATGGGTGAAGACCAATGATGCCATGCTTGAATATATTTGAGGGGTATGACCATACAGATCCATTTACCAGCTATTTTGATCTATTTTGATGGTCAGGGTACCAGTTGACCTATAGTCATATGATTGTCCCACTACATTTTGACATTGTGATATAGTCTTAACGAGCCAACATTCCAAGTTCTTGCAACTAGTCCAGCGGTAACAGGATGTAAAGGGCGATTGCGTGTGCCATGCCCCAAGAAAGCCCATGGTGGATGCTCCATGCTCCACTTTGTTCTTGGTATAGGCATGCGATTGTCACGCTAGGTACGCCTCTCATCCAGCTTCAGATGGTTGCACTCGGAATTACAGCGAGTATGGTAATGAGCTTCACAATCCCAAGTTGAACACAAAAAGATTCCCCCTGACGCCGCTCAAGGAGCCCATGAAGAGCCAGGATTTGAGTCAGCGATTGTGGTGAGCAGGGCACTTGATTTTTGCAACAAGTCATGGGTGTGAAATGATTCGATGTTTCAATTAACATGTTTCAGAACCAGAATCCAGCATTTTGATGTCTCCTGCGGTATCGGTGAAGCATCTTGAAATATGTTGAATAAATTTCTCCAGTTACACAGAGGCAGAGAGATCTGGCCCCAAACAAGGCGTGGCCGCACCAGTGCACGTGGGGCCATAGTGAACGTGGGGCCATGGTGAAGTCGTTGCTGTACATAATTGGGGTTTTCCCATTCTTTCAGTTTGCAAATAGGAACATCACAGGACTTGGTTTTTTAATTTTCAGATTATCCTGACCATGTGTTTGATTTGATTTGCTTCTTTGTTTGCGAAAGTGTCCTTTTTTTTTCCAAGCTCGAATTTATTCATGGGTGATCTTAGGTCTTATCCAGTGATGCCCGTTTCTCAGAATTTGTTGAATGCAGTTGGCCCTGGGGACGTCTTGGGGAAAACTGTGCTATGTTCAAAATTCATTCGCAATCGCCCAAGGAGATTGAGAAGCTGATGAACTCAACGAGGTGCCTTTGTGGCGGTTGGACTGACAAAATTCTGATCAGAAGGTGACATCTTCTGAGCATTAAGAAGTTGTCTCAGATCATTACTCATGGTATATGAATGGGTCAAACATTAAGGCACAGATAACCCCAGATTCCGTTCATCTTTGGTAATTAGTAACCACTCACTTTTTGGGGTATCTAATTTTGACCTGGCCCATACCCATATCTCATTGCAGATCATCACAGTTTGATTCTGTTGCAAACCCTCCGGCTGAATTGGCTCAGTCTCGAAGAGCCACCGACTCTCTGGAAGGTGATCGCATTCGCCAGGCTAGGTTTCTGGGTTTGCGATCTCTCTGATTCCTCTCGTTTGTGGTATTCTGAATTATTTTGACATGTTTTGAATGTATTGGAGCTTTCCTACACGTGTCCCTGTATCTTTGCTGCTTAAGGTTGTTTTTGTTTTAATCAGTTCAAAATTAAAGAGATGATACAGCACTTTGTGAGAGTCTATATTGCTTCCCCTGCGTTGAATGGATCCTGCGTTGACATTTATTAGCCATTTCAATCAGTTCTGTATCGTCGACTCAACTTCTAGGGTAGTAGTTGTGCTGTGCATTTTACAGTAGATCTAAATGTTCAAGCTGCCAGTCTCAATAATAGGGACTTTTGTTCATGATGTGATGTGTTTCAATAGCAGTGTCTTCATCTTTACGAAATACAAAAAGTATCCAAAGCTGACGACATGTTTCTTTGATATCCCTTTCTGGCTATATCATCCATCCGTGTCTGGGCCGTTTCTCTCTCTCTCTCTCTCTCTGCAAGGGCGCCGAGGCATTCGCGTCCATGACTTAAGAACCATGGGAAACAATTGGAAACCATTCGGAAACCATGGCACTTTCATGGCCTTGAAAAAGTGATGGTTTAGGATTTTCGAAACTGATTGAAACATATTGAAACCATTGGTTTCCAAGCCGAGCCTTAAACCAGGTTTGAGGTTGACGATAGATGATGCAGATGATCCAGTCAGAAATGGCTTGAAATCAGGTTGGGACTTATTACTACACGCAGATATCAACAGACATGCAGATGATGTGATAGAAATCACCAATAGAAGACCGACAAAGGGATGTTTGAGGAAGAAATGCCAGCATGTGTGTTTATTGGAAAAACATGGGTACCCCAAAATCGCATGGTCATCATATTTTATGGTCATTTGCCCCATATTTCTGAATCAGAAGAAGAGTCCCTTTGGGTCGGAAAACCGACCCCAAAGTGAAGCCACACACAGATATGTAACTTGTAACAACAAAGCACGACAGCGACCCCATTCCTGGGTATCCCATCCATTTTTGAACATGGCCATGTTTGTCAGGTGACCACCTGGCGCGTTTGTGGAGGGACTGCGATGGACTTGAAGAACTGGTCACCAGTGAGCAATCCACTGACTCAGGGAGGAACTTGTCAGCTTGAACGGTCATGTTTTGAGTCCAACGCAACACTTTCAAAACATGATACTGTATGCATGAATATTCATATACATGATATCTATTTATATTTGATCAATGATGAATAGAGATATGTACAAGACGGCATTCACATCAGGTGCTCCTTGGAGCTCAGTAGAACTGGTCCCTTGCTTTCAGAGATTGAAGCAGTAGGACCAGTAGGAAGAAGTGAACATCTTTTCTTGGAGGGGCGTGAAGGTTAGAGCCACAGGGACTATGACAATTATAGTGTAATCCACTAGAAAATAGTATCATTACACTGTAGGATTGTCAGAAACATAACATATCTATAACCCGCTGAGAATCTCAACTGGAAATCCAGTGGAAATCTGTTGGACATTACTGAAAGATCAGAATGCTTGAACTCTGCCGACTTGATCCCGTTATTTTCACTTCGCAGGTTGGCACATGTGGAAGAGAAATGTACCTGCCAAGTTTGGTTTTCCGGGCGACAGTTCAAGGGTTGAACATGGTTGAACCATCACTACCATCAACGTGAAACAACGTTGAAATACCATTAAAATATCCGTGACTATGAAGTTTCGAGGCGTGATTCTGTGAAATAGATGTTTGTGTTTTTTCTGTCAGTATTCTGGAGTCAAGCCAAGCTGTGCCCTGCTCGGAATTCAGCGGGTGTTTTTGTTGTGGGTCTATACCGCTTTCGACAAGATCATCTCATCAATCTTTTGTCGTCAAACATGTGTGCATGTGCCTATTTCTGATAAGCAATCTACCCCAAGTAAATCTAGATATCTCAATTAATGCGTCGTTCGACGTCTACATCATTCAAAATGGAGGATTGCAACGGAATTGTACAATGTTCCTTTCCTTCACCAGTACTGTTTTCAAATGTTCAAACATGTTCAAGATATGTACGAGGGAGTGCCAGGAAGACCTACTTTGTTAATTTGGAGCTCAATGTTATATAATGCCGCGTGCTATCTGAAAGGGTAGTGTGTAGATGATTTATCCAAAAAGGTGGGGGAAAACCAACCTAGCTGCGCGACAGCTGGAAAAGGTGCAGTATTCTGTGTTAGGTCTATGGACTTTGGGTGAAATGTTGTTATCAAGGAGTTAACAACACTGTTCCATGCAGGTTGTGAATGGTGTGAATTCGCAAGATGGTGGGCAATTCATTGTTCTTGTTATGTATGAGAGGTGAAAGGCCCAAGCTTCAAGCACGTCCAATATCACGATAGTTTTGACATGACACATGACAATACATTTTTTGTCCAGCATTTCTTTGTCCAACATTTTCCCTGAAAAAGTTCGATGCAACATTGGGCCTCAAGATGTTCCTCCATTGATTTCACATCCTTGAAGAATTCTTGGCCATACCTTCCTGGAACGAAAAACATCTGCAAACACATTCGATGGGGGCCAAAAGTGGTTTTTTCAATATGTGCCATGGTCAAAACATGTATGGTATGACAGAGAATTCAAACTTAATGGATCCATCAACTAAGTCTAAATCTTTATGACAACGGATTGACTTAATAAGGGTATATGTATATGTATATATTATATATATACAGTATTATATAGTCCTTTTTTTTGACCATGGCACATTTGTCTCACAAGATTGCTGCGCCCATGGCCGCTGCGCGACCACCCAAGGCTTGGGCCATGCTTTTCCTGGCAGGATTTTTCGATTTTTCAGAGTGAGCTAGCCACTGGGCCCACTGGGCCCAAAGGAGTAGGAAAATCTTGGATTTTTGGGGACTATTGAAAATTTATGGAAACTCAGAATTCTGTAAATTCTGTCTGCAAAGATTGAAATCTTAGGTGTGGAGTTGCACGTGGACACCGTTGTTGTGCATGTTGTGCCATTGCAGGGCCGTGGCACTGCGGCGATCGAAGCGCCTCAGAACGGGGTCTCAGTGGGTTGGGGGAAGATTTCCTAACAAACATGAGCCTTTTGGCTCCTCGAGTTGGCCACACAAATCTTCAAAATGAGTTTCAAACATGTCCCTGGGTTCAAATGAGAATATATAAGGCAACAAAAGGGGTATGCATCCAAGAGCAGTTAATTGTTCTTTTGAGATATGATATTTGGTACTGTATATAGCAATTGGGTATATAATATATATAACCAACAGAAACGGTGATATGATATAATGGCATATAATTGATGGATATTCTTGATGGGGATGACAACGTGATATCATGAACTGTAGCAGCAAAGTAACCAGAAGTATAGGATAATGGGTTATGTCATGAGACGTTGAGGATACCCAGGATACCCCCAGTGGGACATGATAAGATTCAGCCAATTTGATATGATGTTTGTTACATACAACAAGTACGGATATCACCAACAAAAATAGGCAAAACAAACAGCCACAATCATTAGGATATTGNACAAGTACGGATATCACCAACAAAAATAGGCAAAACAAACAGCCACAATCATTAGGATATTGGATATAGAATGATATAGAATGATATTCATTGGGAATGGGAATTGATGGGAACCACCTGGAACTTTCCTGGAAATGATGTGGAAATCATATGGAAATCCACGTCCCCCATCTGTCGACCTCCACCGCGAGATCGGGGGGGCACCATCATAAAGCCTGGCCCTGGCCACGATGGTTCATAACGGGCTATACCCTCTGGTAAACTAACAGTTTGCTATTGAAAATTGCCATTTTAGGATTGATTTACCTACTAAAAAATGGTGATTTGAACCAATAGTTATGCTAGTTTACCGGAGGGTAATGGTTATGATATGGTTATAATAAAAGTTGATAATGCTATAATATGCTATATAATGGTTTGTAATGGTTGATAGTTGTTGATCTTGGATAATCAACATCAATAAGATATAATAAGATCAGTTTGTACACCGTTCCATATTCTGTTTTCAAGCGACTGTTTAGAGGAAACCATTGTCGTTCCCATCAAATATAACGGGCTCTTGTACATGTAACATCATGTAAGCAATTCTGGGAACTAACAATTAACAATTGCATTTTTTTAAATGCAACACAACTCAATACCAATGGTTTTTTATATGTACATATACATATATATATATATATAGATTGATCCCATTCCCCGAACACCTTAGGGTGCAGGCCAGGGTTGATGGATATAACTTTGGGATTTAGAATTTCCATGAATTCATCCTTATATGATTGAAACGTTTATCACAAAATTTGAGCTTTTATAGAATCAGGAATTGAGCACTTGCCACACTTGATAGTTTCCTCTCGGTGTCTTATGATTTCATCTCTTCTTGTCTGTGTTGCTTTGGTACTTTGGACTGCTTAGTCTTTTTTAGACTATTCTTATGCAAATCTGATTTCCGCAAGTCAACCCAAATTGCCCACTCCCACCAATATATCGATATAATGTTTTTGTATGGGGGAGCAGCATCAATACAAAAGAATAATTCATTAGAAAAGAATAAAAACAATGGTTTGTGGTAGTGTCAACACCTGTCACACAAACTCCTGCTTGCAGCTAGGCTGCTAACTTTCCCAAAACAAACGTCACTGAATTCCAAACCCGCATGCACAACTGTAACTTTGCCATATTCGGTGATTCGTCATGTCCCCAACCTTGACAGTTGTCACATTCCCATTTCTCTTTGTGACACACGAATCCAGCATGACACTATCACCCACAAGATTCTGAGGCTGCGGCCGGTCGCGACGCCGCTCAGGGTTCAGGCGTGTGGGCACTGCCTCTGAAATCCCATTTTGGCATCCCCAGGCGCATTTCCATCATGACATTCAAGCGCCTTGGTGCCCTATAAACATTTTTTTGGTACTGGGGCAAGTGGAATTTTAGTGGTCATTTTATGGGTTAGTTTCGCTGCAAATTTTATAGTGGCTGGGGCTAAATTGTCAACCAGAGGCACCTCGAAGGTTTGTTTATTAAAAAAAGGTCGCAAAGGGTACCAATTTCGGTCGAAGGTGATAAATTTATTTGTTCCCAACTTGGGAACTATTCTTTTTTGAAGCAAGTGGTGCTAACTTTATGCGCAGTGAGACAGACAGCAGTTTCCTTCAATCAAGCTCAATAGCTTAGCAAGTCCCACAACAACCTTGGTGCCCTGATTTTATTGGGTGACTTTTCTCATCTACTGAGAGGCCTTGATTTTATGGAAAAATGATGTTGGAATGAGCTGCCTTGATGATGAAGGCTCATGGCCGTTGGAGCGTGTGCTCAAGCATGCACCAAAAAATGATGAATTGTGATGAAATATGATGAACCTTTGGAGACTTGTTGTGGGTCAACCCCCCAGTGTTTACTAGAAACAGATCACTATAAAATTGGAACCCTTCAGGATTCAAGGATTTGGAAGTCCATAAAACCAAACCCCAAGTTCAATATTTGTGTGTGGCGACAAGGCCGCCCCAAGAAGGCTTTAGGTGATTGTGCCCTTGTTGCCCCCTTGTTGCCCCCTTGTTGCCCCCCCACCTGTGACCCAAACACAGGATGCACAGGGATGCACACCTGCAAAAACAATGATTAAGAATGGATAAACATGATGAAGTATGAAAAATACATATTAACATGTCAAAGTTCATGTCACTAAGAATCTTGAGGTACCAAGAACAACTAATACATGATGATATGCATATATTCTACAAAGATATGGATGGCCATTTGAAGTGGTGCACAAGCAAGGGTCCACAAGGGTCGGTTTGTGGACCCCTTTCTCCTCTCAGTTTGACTTATTCTTTCTTTCCGACATATGCCGACCATCAGAGTGCCAAAAAGTGGCAAGTGCGTAGGCTGGTGTGGCCCCTGTACTTCCACGAGAAGTCAGGGTAGGATCCTCAGATTTCTGGTGATTATAAGTCATTTCCACTTTTGCCGGATTTCTTCAGGGCAACCTCATTCTTATGCTGGGCCAAGAAATTCTGATTGCTGGTCTCAACACCCTTCAAGGATCATCGGATGGAGATTTCAACTGTTTGCAACCACCAGCCAGAATTGGGAGGAAAGGGGTCTCGACAAGAAGATGAAAAAAGTCAAACCTGGTCAAAACAGCAAGAAACACGTTTCTATCTTTCTGGGGCCCCTATCGAACATGGCACTCAAAAAAACCCTCTTTAGTTGGACGATCAAGGTGTGAATAGGGAATTGTTCCATGTCAGGCCGCGTAGGTTAGCAGAGGGTGTATGATATTGGAGAAGGTTGCAGCACTTCTTAATGAGCGCCCTATAGTCAACCCTGAGTGCCGAGGGCGTCATCACCAGCCCTGGGGTGCTGCTCCTCTCGGAGCACCCCGCGCGGTACGTGGCAACGGACCCTCGGTTGCCCGTGTGGCCCCAAGTCCCAGACCCATACCTCGGTCTTTCCCAGAAAAGGAACGACACATATTTGGGGAAACATTTTCTAGTTTTTGGTGAAGCTTTAGTGGAAAATCGGCCCAGTGTGTCTGAATCATGACCTTCTGGGGTCAAAATCCCAAAGGGTAAGCCGCCAAGATTTGGGGTTGTTTGACTTCCCTGGTGGATGATATCAGTCATTTTCTTCCAATCATATTTGCGATGATCTCTGCTTGACATCTTGAAACATCGTTTGACTATGGTTGACCGCCAAAACTGGTCAATTTGTCCTTTATGGAGGTTTCCCTAAAATAGGGGTACCCCAGTTCTAACCCACTTTTGCTTGGGATTTTCCATGAAATAAACCGTCCAGCCATTAGGATACCTCCATGACTATGGAACCCCCCTGATCTCCGTTGAAAAGTCAGAGCCAGTCCCACGTCGATTTCCGAGGTTGGCACAGTGGTGAGGCCGGTGGCCCACTGGGATACATATATAGAATTTGGCATCGGGAATTTTGGAGATAGCATCTTCCAGAATCGGGAGAACACCGATACTTAGAATATATATATATATAATATAATATAATATAATATAATATAATATAATACAATTTAATATAATATAATATAATATATATATATATATATATTATATATTATATATATATTATATATATTTTATTATATATATATATATTATATTATGTATTATATATATATATTATATATAATTATATATATATATTATATTATATATATTATATATATTCTATTTTAAGATTAAGTTATATATATATATATACATGTATACACACTAAACCGAAAGCATATAGAATATGCATTTTCGATGCTGGAAGATGCTTTTTCCATGATTTTTGGACCTTGATTAACTTAACGACCCGGGCAACCACAAACAGAAGCTGTGGAAGGGTGGCAACTGTTTTGAATTTGGCAACACCTGGGAGGACCTTTTGTGAACTTCAAAGTGTTTCTTTGACAAGGTTTAGTAAGAAATTGGTCAATGCGAGAGCCCAAGTTGTTCAAGTATTCGAAACCACCAGTTGTTGACATCGTGCTTTTTGAGGGTGTCCGCTTATATTTTCTTCTCTCCTCTTAGACTGTTGCAATAAATCAAGTGTTTTGGATTTCAGCCACGTTTTCGACACGGAAAAACTTATATTCATGTAGTATTTGCTTGATTTTACCTGCGCATCCCAAACACTATCTCAGATATTCAAAGGTTTTTTTCCCGAGGACACCTGATGGGTTGAACAAATGCATATTCTAAGTATGCGAGGAACATTATATGCTGATATGATCATCGTGGTTGGTAGGTGAATAATCTACACGGACCTTTCTAATGATGGGTGGCTTACGGGCCTTGCAGTCTCGTGCTACTGGATCGTTCAGATTTTTATTCCCGCCTCGAAATCCGTCCTAGGGTCCTGAGGATGCCGCCGCAACGGAGGCATGGCGGCATTCACCCACATGTCTTCACTAGGGCGCCCAAATCATCTAGGGACCAAGTTGTTGATAACCTGCATGTAGCTGAGGTTTGTTCCCTATATATATATATAAATAATATACATATACATGATACACACATATATATATATACAAATATAAATATGACATACATACATACATACATACATACATACAGACATACATACATACATACATACATACATAAATGAATAATACATACAAATATATGTAATAGAGATGTATATATATATATATATCAAATAAATATATATAGAGTACACATATAGACGTTTATAACATATATATATATGTATACGTATATTATACAAACATACATAATACATATTTATATACCTATTTATATATAGTATATAGATATTCATATAGTACATAGACATACTTGTATATATATATATATATATTTACCCGCAGCACGTCCGCTACGCCGACCAGGTACTTCACTATATACACTTTCATAAGGTTTTTGCTGGGTTTCTTTAGGGTTTCTTTAGGATTTCTTTAGGGTTTCTTTAGGGTTCATTTAGGGTTTCATTAGGGTTAATTTAGGGTTTTTCCTAGGGTTTTTGTAGGTTTTCTTTAGGTTTTATGTAAAAAGTGTTGAAAACAGCGTTTGTGTCGCCAGCGAAACCCCGCAGATATAATATATATACATATGACAGATAATGATATGTATATATACATATTACATTATATATAAAATACATATTACAGATACACTATATGTAACAATATTATATACACAATACATCTATTTATAATACATATATTTACATGTAATATATATAATATATACATATATGTAAAATGCATATTTATATAACACATAGATATATACATATATACATATATGATACATATATATATATGTAGGTATCATATATATATATTTTTATATGATACATACATATATATATATACATATATGATACATACACATACATATATATATATACATAAATGATACATACATATACACAATACACATATATATATATATGATACATATATATATATACACATATATACATATATATATATATACACGATACGTATAAATATATACACATAATACAACTATATATACAACACACACACACATATATATATACAACACACACACATATATATACATAATACATATATATGTAATAATATATTTAATAGATATAATATATATTTAATACACATATATATATATGATTCACACATATATATATATATCACATTTATTTTGTATATATATATATATACATGCTAGCCCCCCCAAAAAACACATGCTTTTGCATTTTGACCGGTATTTACAGTGTTTTTGGCATATTTTGTAGCTTACAAAATGCATTTTTTTAGAAGTGATTTTCAGGATTTGGACATTTGAAGTTGATGATGTTGGAGATGATACAAGTAGATACGGTATTTGCAGTGTTTTTGAACATTATTGTGATCTTAGCAGATACTCAAAATTTAGTCATCCAAAAAATGGCAACGGCGCTGTGGTGAAATGCAAATTTTCAGGTTTACACTGGTTTTTACAGTGGTTTGGTTGTTTTTGGTTATATGTGAAATTTTTGAATTTCAGGTCATTTTAGCATTGTGAACATTTCACATTGATGAGGTGTGATATGATATCTATAGATACCATGCTAGATTTTGTTGCTATTTGCAATATCTTTGGCCACCATATTCTGAGCAAAACAGATGGTTGATATTCAAACATGCAAAGAATGGGCACAGCGTTGATGCCAAATGCAAAATTTAGGATTGGTATTGGTAAAAAAGTAGGCTTGTTGTTTGGATATCATACCCTTACTATAATTTTAAATATGAATTTATTACATATGTTCTTGCCTTTCATATATCTTTAGGATACCTTTACTATACCTTCTAAATGCCATCTGATACACAGGTAATTTGCCTTTGATATATTATTTGATATACCTTTAGTATACCATTTAATATTCCAAGAATCTACCTTTGATGTATCATTTACTTGGCCTTTCAACACCCTGTAGTATACCTTGAAGATACCTTCAACATATATACCTTTAATATACCATTCAATATACTTTTAGTATGCCATTGAACAAACCAAGAGAATACCTTGAATATATATATATATATATGTATTCCAATATACCTGTATCATACCTTTAATATATCTTTGGTATCCTTTGATACTCCTTTTGAAATGTTTTTGAAGTATATATGTATATATACAATGTCATATACTTTNATCATACCTTTAATATATCTTTGGTATCCTTTGATACTCCTTTTGAAATGTTTTTGAAGTATATATGTATATATACAATGTCATATACTTTTAGTATATTATTTGAAATATCTGTAATATACCATTGGTGTATTGCACAGATACAACCATGATCTTTTTCTTTCAAACATACTACATACATTGGAGGGCTCTATTTTACAGCAATGCTATGTATACTTCTTTGTATTATTGCATGCTTTTCAATCAAATTGTTCACCCCCTTGTGAAGGAAGCTTTGCCCATACTTGCACCAACGTGTTTTTAAAGCTCCTTCCATAGATTCCTTTACCTCTTGAAAAACACTTTGCACAACTGTAAGTCTCTTTGTAAATAACTTGACATTCCTTTTGAAGAAATGGTGCGCTCCTTTATAACTTTGCACAGCTGCAATCCTCTTTTAAAATAATCCGATATTCCTTTCAAAGAAGTGCTGCACTCCTTTAATAAGGGGTCTGTACAAACTGATGCCACTTTATGCAAGGAATGTCATCTTTGAAAATATTGCTGTGTAAGGCATATAGTGGAGGATCTTGCTTTGAAAANGAATGTCATCTTTGAAAATATTGCTGTGTAAGGCATATAGTGGAGGATCTTGCTTTGAAAAACAACCTCAAAGTCCATGCTGAAACTGATTTGCTTATTTTATTTTCAAGTCCTGGCTTTGTTGCATTTCTTCCCATGGTCTTAAGCAACTTCCTGGGTGATGAACCAATCTGCACATCATATGCCTAAAACTTCGCAAACTTTGCAAAGGTTACTGGATTCAAGATTCAAGATTTTGAGAAAAAACGTTTTGGATCCATATCATCCCTCCAGACTTCCCTCATCAGCCTTGAGTTTTTTTGGAGAAGCAATTGGCTTGGCCAAGTGCGCCGGCAAATCAAATAGCTAAGCGAAAATGCTGCAAATGAACAAGATGTCAAATGTACCGGCCAGTATGGACAAATGCCATGGAAACGAAAACCCAAAATAACTCGAGAAAACCATTAAAAAAAACATTTTCCAGAGGTCTTGGGAATCAGAAAGTTGGAAAACCAAAAAAACTTCGAGAAAATCAAAAAAACAACAAAAAAAAAAACCAGAGGTCTTGGGAATCAGAAAGTTGGAAAACCAAAAAAACCTCGAGAAAACCAAAAAAAACAAAAAAGAACAATTTTCCAGAGGTCTTGGGTGGGAATCAGAAAGTTGGAAAACCAAAAACACCTCGAGAAAACAAAAAAAAACAAAAAACAATTTTCCAGAGGTCTTGGTGGATAGGGGGGGCCAGCCAAGAGTCCCCAAATATATATATTTTTTTTTCTTTGTTTTTTTGGTTTTCTCGAGTTTTTTTTGTTTTTTTTTTGATTTTTTCCATGGGGCCTCTCCCCAAAGAGTCCCCAAATATTGGTTCTTTTGTTTTTTTTTGTTTTCTCGAGTTTTTTTTTGCTTTTCTTCATGGGGCCTCTCTCCAAAGAGTCTCCAAGTATTATTACTTTTTTTTGAATTCCAAGGTTTTGTGATAGTGTGTACAACTACTATCCACAAGACAATATACATATGTATATAAGGTGAATGGCAGCCCACATTTATCCCACCAGTATATTTGAAACTCATAAAAAGGTATTTGAAACTCATAAATAAAAAGGTGTTTGTGTTTTTTTTTGGGGCGTACCATATATATATATACACATAATATGGTCAACATTATATATGTATATCTATACATACGTAAATACATACATGTATATATATATATATATGTATATGTATATATATATACATATAATATGCACATATATACATACAAATACGTGGATTATACCAATTCGACCATGGGTGTGAAGCGTATACCAGTCGGGATGCAGGTTGCCACCTCAGCAACCCTGAGCTGGGCGCAGCGTTGAATTTGTGCATTTTGGGGGTGGCCCATGTGGATTGTTTGAGCAAATGGGGTCCTTATCCATATTGTCGTGGTTTGCACCTAAATGGTCATTTTGGGAAGTCCAGATGGGCCACATTGACTGCTGCAGCATTCAGTTGCATTTCGGGTTGGTGCGCTGAATGCTTGCGCGTGGAGACGCAAAAAGGCTTTGGTTATGCGCATGCTGAGCCATAGACAAAACTGTCCTGTTCTTGTTGTGCATGGGTAGGGCAGTGCGTCTTGGGCGGCATCCTTGGCTTAGTGTATGGTACCGGTAGGTGAGTTTCACTCTGTACCCAGATTTAGGTGGATAGGCTAGTCTGATTGACTCCTTTGTCAAACCGGGTGAAGATGCTCTCAATGTCATGATGTTTTCGCCAATCTCGCGGCATCCTTAAGTTTGCTTTTGTTTGTGTCCTTTGAACTTGAACTTGTGAAGCCATGAGCGATGTCATTGCCAAGCGGCGAATTTTCAGTGAGGCTGGTCATCGGGCGTGGTTTGCGCGACCTTCTTGATAGGGACGGGACTTCCAAATCACCCTGCGTCAGAGTGTGGTGCAGTAGAGGATCTTGCGGTAGATTGTCCTTCAAAGTCACCTCCAAGATCTGGGGCTAGAGATCGATTGCGAAGTGTTTTTATGGCCCAAATCGCCTGTCACATCCCAATTGTTTTCCCATCAAAACCGAGAAGATCCTAATTGTTTTCCCATGAACACCGGGAAAACCTACCAATACTTCTCCAGTAGGCGGAGTGTCAAGTAAATGCCAACCTCCAGGTTTTTTTGGACATGCCGTCGTCAGTCAAAAAATCCAACCATCGCATGTAGTATAGTAATAGATGGTTGTATATATATATATACATATACACATATCTGTATATACTGATACAAATATATAGATATAGGCAAAAGGGCGCTTAATATTTTGCCTTTCCCAGGAAATAGTTATTGCGCAAGAACGAACTGTCTTTTCGCAGACCAGCGTTTCCTGTGATATTCATGCCAAACTATTTTTGCAGAGGCGAACATGCACGACCAAACGGCGAAAATACACAACCGCGTGGGCTGAAATTGTTTTTTTTTGAGGAACGGCGGTTTTTCGTAAGAACTGTGAAACACTGAAAACACGTAGAATTCTTGAGCAATGGAGAAATATGTACCTTCTGGAAGATGCATAGATACATCTATGTATCTATGTATGTAGGTATGTACGTATGCGCCTGTGCACGTATGGATGGATGGAATGGAATGGGATGGGATGGAATGGAATGGAATGGAACGCAATGAAATGGAATGGAATGGACGTCACGTCAAGTCACGCAACGTAACGAAAGGTAACTTAACGGATTGTTTTGTATTGCATTGCGTTGCATTGTATTGTATCGAACTGTATTGCATTGCATTGTATTGTATCCTACTGTATTGCATTGCATTGTATTGCATTGCATTGCATTGCATTGCATTGCATTGTATCGTACTGTATTGCATTGCATTGCGTTGCATTGTATGTATGCTACCTGACTTTATTGTATACGTGTATGGTGACACACGTCAATTGTCAGGATGCTCCAAATTGCGATTTCCACCAACAAGATCCCTTGCCAGGCCCGACGAAAGTTGAAAAGCATCAAGGCAGCGGTGGATCGGGAGCCTTGTCTGCACCGCCTTCGCCACTGCCTGCAGATTTTGTGGTGAAATGCGCCCAGGTGAAGAAGGTTTGTTCAAGGCTTGCCGGTCGGGCGCAACAAATCATGGCACAGAATTCTACAATGAACCTGCAATTAGGTTGAGCTCTTGATGGCTGTTTGGTTGATGTTTGATGAATTCAAATGATCATTAGGCTATATATTTCATCCCCAGATGATTGACCCGGTTGGGCAACCCGGCCGGGCGGTTGCTTGGATTCATAAACTATGCCATAGCATGCCCTGCAATTTGATGGGGTGAAACAACCAGTGTCTTCTTGGCGTGCTTAAGATCATGGTATGTAATCATTACATAGCATTCAGTTTGCTGCTGCACATCCCAATTCTTGCAGTCATTGCGTCCCATGGGGATACTCAGCCCACTGATAGGATATTCACCAGGGGGAATGGTTTCATACTGTATCTCTATTTTTTTGTTATATCGTTTTTATGTTCTAACATATTTAATTGCCTACGGCAAGCCCGCCGGCCATAGGCAATTGGCAGTCTTTTCTCGGGACCTCTGGGACTTGGGTATTGAGCAGCTTGCATTGAGC
>BGPT01002335.1:753-55820 GCA_003297045.1 Symbiodinium sp. clade C Y103 | reverse complement strand
CAGTAGCAGTAGCAGTAGCAGTAGCAGTAGCAGTAGCAGTAGCAGTAGCAGTAGCAGTAGGAGTAGTAGTAGTAGTAGTAGTAGTAGTAGTAGTAGTAGCAGTAGCAGTAGCAGTAGCAGTAGTGGTAGTAGTAGTAGTAGTACTACTACGACTACGATTATTATTACAGCACTAGTACAAATACAAGTACTAGTACAAGTACAAGGTACAAGGTACAAGTACTAGTACTAGTACAAGCACTAGTACTTCTAGTACTTGTATTAGTACTAGTACTAGTACTAGTACTACTACTACTACTACTGCTAGTACTAGTACTACTACTACTACTACTACTACTACTAGTACTAGTACCAGTACTAGTACTAGTACCAGTACTAGTACTAGTACTACTAGTACTAGTACTAGTACTACTAGTACTAGTACTAGTACTGGTACTGGTACTAGTACTAGTACTAGTAGTAGTACTAGTACTAGTACAAGTATTAGTACTTCTAGTACTTGTATTAGTACTAGTACTAGTACTAGTACTAGTACTAGTACTACTACTACTACTGCTAGTACTACTACTACTACTACTACTACTTTCTTCTTCTTCTACGACTACTACTACTACTACTACTACTACTACTACTACTACTAGTACTAGTACCGGTACTAGTACTAGTACTAGTACTAGTACTACTAGTACTAGTACTAGTACTAGTACTACTAGTACTAGTACTAGTACTAGTACTGGTACCGGTACTAGTACTAGTACTAGTAGTAGTACTAGTACTAGTACTACTACTACTACTACTACTACTACTACTACTACTACTACTACTCCTCGTACTACTCCTCCTCCTCGTGCTACTACTACTACTACTACTACTGGTAGTAGTAGGGGGGAGGGGGGGGGAGGGTTGATTCAGACTTGGCAAAAAAGAGTTGCCGCAGGAGAACAGAGGAACAAGTACAAGCCAAGAACAGAACAGGAACAACACCTTCCAATCAGACACGCCGGCAGGCCGGCGGATTTAAACTCACAAATGACAATGGGTTTCCTCAAAGTTGTTGATGCTGTAGTTGTCGAGCCAAACCTATTACACTATATTTTCGTCGGATGAACAGCACGGCACCATTTGGTGAACGTCTGGCACTGCTGAGGTGCAGCTTGTGTCCCGCAGCTCGGCACGCCAGGGTGGTCAATCCCTTCTATGTGTAGATCCACTATAGACATATGACGTACTTGCATAAGTAAACTATAATATATATATATATATACATTATATCATATCATATAATATCATATCATATTATATTATATTATATTATATTATACTATATTATATTATATTATATTATATTATACTATATTATATTATATTATATTATATGTATATATACTTACGCATGTTCATATTCATACCCGTATATTCATATTCATATTCATAGCCATATATTCATATTCATATTCATGGCCATATATTCATATTCATATTCATGTTCAAATTTATATTTAGATTTGCATTTATATTCATAGACACTGTGGCCTAACCAGGAGTGAAACCTCCTAAAGATGTAGTTTTCTTCAAACTTGTGGTCCCCATCAACTCATCGTTTCCAGATTGTTTGGCTGGGTCACCTGCTGAAAAGGTAAAGCGGTACGGGGAGAACAGTATGGGAAGTAACACCAAAATTACAGTCCTCAGGATTTCCTCAAATGAAAGTGGCTTATGATCTCGCTAGCAAAAACGGATTTGGCAGGTTTGAAGAGGAAGATGGTCGCTCTGTGGATTTGAGGGGTCCAACACAGTCTTACCAGACCCAAATCATAAGACCCCCAGATTCATGCTATCCATTGGCTACCATCGTTTTGGTGGCTACAGTAACCATACATGGTTTGCAAATGGTCTTTGATCGACAAAAAGAATTGGCAATGCAATGGTATAGTATGTGATCTAGTGGTTGGAGACTGACTAGCCACAAAAAAGCGGTTTGGACATGGCGGGTGAGCTGTGATTTCGATGAGTTTACAAGCCCATGATTTTGCTGGAACGTTGAAGGTGATTCTGTAGCTGGAGTGAACCAAAAGTCGTGAGTGGCTGACATCTTTCTCGGCTACTGCTAGATTACCGCATATATTTCTTGGCAACACTCCTGGCATTTGCAGGGTAGTCCAAGCCTGTTCTGGCCAATTCCAGAATTGTAGCAGACCTTTCTGGAACCTCTCAGACTTCATCATGGCAGCAATCCAAGATGCGTTTCATATGAAATTGTCACAACAAC
Organism: Symbiodinium sp. clade C Y103; assembly: GCA_003297045.1. Lineage (NCBI taxonomy): Eukaryota > Dinophyceae > Suessiales > Symbiodiniaceae > Cladocopium > Cladocopium sp. clade C. Next base: position 53,551 of record BGPT01002335.1, on the reverse strand, counting down.
ATCCTTGGCTTCAAGGGATTGGCAATACTGTGCCAAACATGCCCCAAACTCATTCATTTCCTGAACCTTCTTACTGCAAAATTGCTTTGGAGGCCTTATTTTCTCGCCTGATTTTGTTTGCCTATCATTCTGAGACACACCCAAAAGTTTGATCTGTCATTTTTGCCGCATTGTTTGTTGCTACATCATGGCACTGTCACAGGGTCGGACAGGCCAAGATTCAGGGGTTCTTCACCGTCAATCCTGGACTGGCTTTCACTCGTCAATTGTGTGCCCAACCCATCACAATCATCACAAAGCTACATCTGTCATCGCCGCTTTCCTGCGGTGCCTGGTCCTGATTTTGCCGGAACTGCAAAAAAGGAGTGGAAAGAGAAGAAGAAGAAGAAGCCGCAGCCAAGACAGCCAAGGTTCCAGCCGTGAAACTGGGTGTTTTGTTCGCGGATTCCGGAGAAACACAACCAAAACAAGTTCCTAATCAACAGGTATGAATCTATGAACACTTAAACGACAAAGATGAGGCTCTTCGCCACAAAATACTCGGATTTGAATATATAGGATAATTGGGAATAGTTACCCATGACAGCATACCTCCCCTTGCGATCATAGAGAGATTTGGCACAGAAAAATCAACAGCTTTCCACATAACCCAGGGTGCCTTCAACTCCAGGATTTGACCCCCCTGATTTGCATGGGGACTCTTTTTGGTTGGAGGATCTGTGGCATTCTGATGGGAGGACACCTTGATGGCTTGATCCGCAGTGCGAGGACATGCCGGAAGAAATGTTCTCGTATGTGCACCTAGGATCTTGTGTTCATGTACTCCTGTGGTAAGGATTATGACCCTTGATTGTGTCGGAATTACAGGGGTCCCCAGTTCGAACCACATTTTTGTTGGCAGGTACACTTGTTTCATCCTGTTTCCTGGTAGGCGAAACGGAACTGGGACCTGCTGAAGGAAGCAACCAAGGCGGCAGGAAATGGCCAGGTATGCATCAAATCGAGAGCTTCACCAACAAAAGGAGAGATTTTAGCAACAAAAATTGAGAAATGAGAACCACGAAGTGCCGGGGTACAAAGGTACAAGAGTGGCTATGGGTCAAGTCCCTGGCTACCCCCAAAAATGGATGGTCTGATACTTTCACAACCAAATGTGAGGGTAAATTGGTACTGTAGTTTTGACATAGACCTACTTTTGATGGCCAGGTGAACTTTGAGGTGGGTAAAGCCAATTTATGATAAACAAGGCTCAGAGGAATTTGGGATCACCCTATGTTTCGAGATATTTGTTGGAACTTGTTGGACATGTCACCAAAAAGGCGGGTAGTGAATCTTGTTGCTGAGGAATCTGGACCTTACAAAAATCCTGATGATTCGTCGTTGTGCCTAGTGTTCATAGCTAGTCAGGCGTCCAAGTCATACAATGAGATCTTTGAAAATCATAACATATTGGTCTTCGGGACCATTTTATGTATACTGTATACTCATTAAGGCTTCTGCCGGTGAGGTGAGAAACCAAACTGACTCGACCAATCAAAATGGAGGAAAGGGATTTGATGTGGGCCATAGAAGCAAATAGAAACACACACACACAACTTCGATGATTTTCCCAAACTTCCCATCCTTGATGTTGTTGGCCTAAGAGGCTATATGATATGTGACTTGTCGAAACAAAGGTCTTTTTTTTCCATGAAAGGGGTTTCATCATCCATCCATTAATACTGCTTAACTAATATACTAATATACCTCATAGAAAATGTTTTGACATGTTCTGACCAGGGCTCATAGAAGTTATGCTAACCATTTATACCCATCTATACGAATCTATCCCGAATCCATGCTGAAAGTTGTGGGTAACGCCAGGCCATTGTGGCATGCTCCAAAGAGACCATCTCCGCGCGCCGCTTGGAACAGAGGCCCTGACTTCAGGGCATCCTGGACACCCAATCACTCTCTCATCAATTCAGGTGTTTTTTTGTTAAACCTGAATATTTAGATATATTTAGTTGCAAACAAAAACACAATTTCTGTACCATTGCCCCTCCAACCTCACATTCTCGCCAGCAAATGTTGGTGTGTCGCTCAGGACGTGCGGTGACGCTGATGATGGACAACATGCGCGAGCACACCACTACTTTGGAGGAACGAAAATTCGAAGTGAACAAACTGCAGGTCGTTTGCGAGGTGAGACGCTGAGCACCAAAGATCCGTTTGGGCACTCCTTGATGACAGAAGCAGGGGAGACCTGAAAAGTGGCTTAGGAATTAGGAACAGGATCTATTTTAAGCTATATGTTTTTTTGACCGTTTGAAGTTTAGTCTGATTATGTATGACGACCTGGCAAGATCTCACTAGGAATGATGCCTTTGAAGGGGGAAGTCTCCCAAAAATGGACAAGGTCGGACTTCCAGCAGACTTTTCTGGTAGGATTTTTGCTGAAAGATCGGGACAGAAACCACGGCCGCTGAAAAGGGGCACGGATATAGAAAGAGGGCAACTTGTCAAATTTGCTAGAGGGATTTCCAATGTCTATATATCAATCTTTGAGTTTCTTTAGATGGTAGTCGTTTCAAGAATGTCTTTGACAAGCAAACTGATCGTATCTGATTGCCCGATCTGTTCTGAAAAGGTTAGATCCAGAATCAGTAAAAACAAGAGTATCGTTTGGATGGCGGGTAAGGTCTGGCAGGCTTTCCCAGTTGGCAACAACCTGACCCTTCGACAGTAGGATGAAGGAGCGCAGGACCATCCCGAGGGATGGAACCACTTGTGCGCTAAGAGAAAAGGATATCCCAGAAAGGCGGAGAATTCGCGAACTCCAATCGACTCCAGTCCACAGACAAATTTATCAGGAACGGTAACATTGTTTCCGAAGAGTTGAAAGCAAGCATGCAGCATACTAGAGTCATTGGATGCCAGGGCAAAATTGTATGTGCCATGGCCAAAAGTTGGATTGTATGCCCATATTGGGGGATGATCATCAATCCATTAATAGAGATTTATCTTATTGTACCGATTATGTTTGGATTCCGATGGCACGGGATGGATGAGCATAAACCGTTAATTCCATGTAGTTTAACTTGACCCTACCACTAATATCATTTTGGTACATTGTCATGATTTCCTAGGGATTTTCCGGACAGAATCATTTTGGGAACCAGGCGAACGGTCAATTCCATCCTCGAGGCATTGAACAAGATGCCGGACCCAGAGGGCGATCAAGACGATCCGCCTGCGAGGTGACCAGTGAGCAACTGCGGTTGCTGGTTGGGTTCCACCAGTTCTGGCTCCGGCTGTTATGTTTCCCAAGGTCTCCATTGCAAACTGTTGGGTTCAGCATTTCTTTTCCATGAGACGCTTCGTGCGTTGAATGCTCTACAGCAAACTCCCCCCAATGTTTGCAATGTGGTTTGGGCAAGGTTCTGGCAGGGTGTCAGGAATGTTTCAGATCAGTTGCAGCAAGGTTTCTGGTATCGTAGGTTCTGCCGTCCCTGCTGCTAGATTCCGTGTCCAAGTTATAATATTGCGCGTGTCAGATCGTAAAATCAATGTGTCAGTTGTTCACCAGCCTGTCCTGGATCGTGAATGCCATGGCCCAGTTGTTAACCGCCCTACCCTATTTTTGGACAAACCCAAATTGAGAGGTTGCCACCAAAAATTGGCATTCTCAAAAGCCCCAGGATAAGACCCAGGAAAAGAGCCGGACGTGGATAAAAGCAGTCATAAAAGGGTCACATCAGCGTAAACGATTGTAAAAGAAGCAATTGGAATGCTTAGTTGGATGCTTGCTTGTTGAATAACCATAGCACTGGTATATCCCAGCTATGAATGGGAAGTTCCCACTCTTCATGCAATGAACTCATGCGCTTGCTAGCTAGCCACTTGCGACAATTGGGATCCACATCCGAGGGGTGTTCGCACCAATAAAGATGTTCTGAAATAGGTTATCATAGCTGATCTTTGGATGTGAAATCCGGTGAAAGCTTGGGTTTTTGACATGTTTGGTTTTGATTTGACCCGTCCTCATTGCGTGACATCTCAGGCAGTGCCGAACTTGCGCTGGTGGGTGGTTTGGAGTCTTATGAACCACAAAATTGAAGAGCCACTAGGGAGAATGAGTCTACAAACCACCACGTCAAACGCCCAGAAAACCGGCAGAATTCACCCTACAATGGCCCTACAAGATTTGAGAACCTTTCAATTTTATACCTCACCTTTTAGATCAGCCGATCAGTTGCAGGGCCCGAAGTGAACAACGGAGAAGCATCATCATGGAAGTGACTGAGGAGCGTGGCCATGGTTCTACTGGGGTCATGATCCCTGCTTTTGACAAGTCGTTTTCAATTCGAGTGTTTGGATGAAAGGCAAGGGTTCCACCTCCCTCACTCCGAAAATGTCAGGTTTCTTTTGAATCCTTTTCATATATGGATGGCCCAACCCGAAGACAAACCAATGGTCTCCAGGATTCTTGGAAGGTAAATCCAGGGCTGTTAGCTGCCCCTCAATTTCTTGTGCCCTTTGCAAAGTAAAGGCAACCCCAGGTGGGCTGGGACAAACCTGGTGTGTTGGACTTGAGCCCATGAGGTTTCATCTTTATGAATATCCTTTTCTTGTACATACAAAGTATGCCGACTTTTTTCAAAGAATAGATCACATGGATACTACTGTATAATGCTGTATTATGTCGGAGTAAAACAGTTGTAGTTGTAGGCAGTAGATACAACCAGCTCCCGTCCAGCGTCAGCCAGGCGGCTGCGGGGCTTGAAGCCAACTCATTGGTTGAGAGCATTCCAGACGTGTGAGCCCTGCGGAGTTGGTATAGGGTGGTGCTTGGAATGAGCGTTGGAATCATCCTGGTGACTCCTCATATTTTCAGCCTACACAAATACCACCGCGTTTTTGCGAGATGAAGATGTCATTCTGATCCTGTGGATGGTGGTAATTTTGGAGGGATCAGATGAGATCAAACGCATCCACAGTGCCACAAGATATATACAAACTACTTGGCTTGAAACGGTGGATGTGGTGTTCTTGTTGAGAGAGAGAGGGGGAGAGAACCATTGTCTATGGGGTCGCAACCGCCCCAGGTAAGTTTGCTTCAGGCAGGATCAAACATCAATTCCATAAAAGGTTCGTGACTTTGAGAGGAAGTGCTTGGGTTGGCACACCTGCCATATCTACTTCGACTGAGACTTTCTGGATCGGAAAGCATTTGTCCACTCTTCCAACGCGTGTTCATGGTCAGTTCAGTGGGAGGGCAACTATGCCGCTGCTTTTAGGATCCAAATCCTTGTCTAATTGTTCCATCAGGGATTTCTATCATTTTCTGGCCCCAATGAGCTGGTCCACGGGTCCAACACACGTCACCCGGGCTCCACATGCTCCCATCCAGGGAAGTGATGATGGTGAAGCTGCACCAGCTGCAAGAAGAGTTCCAAACGATGGAGGTGGAAGGTGCGCTGACAACCGAGGTCAACATTTTTGGAGCTTCGTTGATCTACCACATATGTCGAGATGTTTTCAGTTGTGTTTAGACAAGTTGCATATCGTTCTTAAATAGATGTCCAGAGTATACATCTACAGAATGTCATAGTGTAGTATGCACAACACAGATGAAAGCCATATTTTGCATCGTTTGCAAACCGCAATCTTCATAGTCGCACTTCAGTGGTGTCAAATTCTGATTCTCAGGGTAGCCGTCAAGCAGAACAGCATTTTTGTACGGAAAGGATCTTGGTGTAGCTTCCTTCATGACAGAATATATATATAAATGATTATAAATGTATGTCCAGTTTCTTGCATGGAAATAGTTCTGTGTACACATGTATATGCATATACATATACATCTACATATATATATACATACATATATGTATTATACATGTATATGTATATATATATATATACACACGCATGCTATGTATACAGCTTTGACAGTTAAATGCGTTCATACGTACTTACATCTTGAAGTTTTACATACCACGCATATGATTCGCAAAAGGCAGTAGTGTATTGTAGGGCTTCGCACACCGGCGATGCCTGTTCCTGCTGCTGCTGCTGCTGCTGCTGCTGCTGGTGTTGTTGTTGTTGTTGTGGTTGTTGGTTGTTGGTTGTTGGTTGTTGGTTGTTGGTTGTTGGTTGTTGGTTGTTGTTGGTTGTTGGTTGTTGTTGTTGTTGTTGTGGTTGTGGTTGTGGTTGTGGTTGTCGTTGTCGTTGTCGTTGTCGTTGTCGTTGTCGATGTGGTTGTTGTTGTTGTTGTTGTTGTTGTTGTTGTGGTTGTTGGTTGTTGGTTGTTGGTTGTTGGTTGTTGTTGTTGTCGTGGTTGTTGTTGTGGTTGTGGTTGTGGTTGTGGTTGTGGTTGTGGTTGTGGTTGTGGTTGTGGTTGTCGTTGTCGTTGTCGTTTCGTTGTCGTTGTCGTTGTTGTTGTTGTTGTTGTTGTTGTTGTTGTTGTTGTTGTTGAAAAAACACCGTAAATACCAATGTTTTTGGCGCCTCGGAAGCCCAAAACCACCGTATTTACGATGTTTTTTGCTCCTGGTAGCAAAAACCAAGGTATTTACCGTGTTTTGTGGACAGCACCTAGCAAAAACATTGGTATTCACTCAATTTTCACCATGTTGCAAGAAGCATTTTTTTTGATGCAAAAGGCACAAAAACACTGTAAATTATATACAGTAAGCACTGTAAATTACAATGTTTTGGCCTTCCCTTGCAAGGCACGGCGGTGACGGCCATGGAAGAGGCATTGGACGGCGTGCGCGTCATCCTTGACATCGCCAAGGCTGGCTCTTGGGGACGTGGGGACTTGAGGATGTTGAAGTACTTTTGTAGTACAGTATTTAGCAACTACAACTACAACTACATGACAAGTACACTGCGCAATAGTGGGGTACAGTTTGGATACAATCTAATGGGTAGAAAGGAAACCCAGTGAATTTGCGGGTGGAGGTTGCGGCTCAAATAAGGTGGTGATGAAATGGGTGTCCATGCAACAACACGACACATGGCTTTCAATCCAGTATGTAAAGTTGTTTTATCAAACTTCAATATCTTAGGGGTGCTTTCGCAATTGTCCATTTGGGATTTGTGTGATTCCTGTTTCGTGAGGATCCAATCTTGATAACTGGGCTCTGGTCGAGAAAATAGATGCCAAATTACTTGTGGGCTTGTCTTGATCCAAATTCTAGATCATCACAAGTGGTTGACAACCTTGGCTATTTGAGGGCATCTTTTGTTTTTTAGTGAACATTCCTGTGAGCAAGTCCACAAGAGGCAGAGCTAGATGCCACTCCTACGCAGAAAGCAAAACTGGAGGCAAGGACCGAGTAAGGATGCGAGCATGAAAATCTGGGGGCGATGGAAATTTATGGTTTTGCTGATCAAAAACAGAAAGACTTTGTTTGAGCAATGATGTTTTTGATCGCTGTGTTGCTGCAACTTGACTGCAACTTGAAAAACCCCTCCAAACTGGTTTGACTCCAGAATTCGCTTGAGGAAAATTATAGGAATCCAAGTCACAATAGATGAAAGCAAGCACATGTTCTTTCTGTGGTTTTGTTTAAACTCGACCCTCTGCAGCTTGGGTATATTTCCGTAGATACGTTGATGCAGGAAGATAAAGTATATGCCATATGCCAGTCGCTGGCAGCTTCAATCAACTTCTATCCCAATGTTGCTGGACTATATATATATATGATATATGTATAACATGAATATATATATATATATATACACATATATATATATACACATATATATATATATACATACATATACATATATATGATACACATACATTGATACATGTATGTACATTCACTAGTTGTATCCCCTGGGCCAGGCCAAGAGGCAAGCGACCTGGAAGCATCTGGTCCATGATGTGGAAGTGATCAGAGATACTTGGAATGCAAGGGGAATTTTGGGCTTCAGTTCAGGTTGTGAATGGTTCTAACCATGGTGAGTTCAGACTTATGTCCATGTTTTTTTCTTGTTTGTGCCAAGTATGTTTGAGTTGTGCGCATCGTTCTTTTGGGCAGGGTGGTGAGATTATCCACGGTTTTATTGGAAACAAGTGGGTTTGCACTTATTAATCAGCAGGTTTAACCTACATCATTTGTGCAAGGATAAGGGCATCCATGGCTTTCCTTGCTCACAAAGATAGAGCATTCTATACTGAACTTTGCAGCTGACGTGGGCCACCTTGGGTCTAGGGCTAAGAAGTGGCCCTGGGACGAAGTGCACATAGGTAAAAAGGGCCATGTGTAGAATTTCCTGGTGTATGGCGAGATATTCACCACATTTTTGTTAGATGAAGCTCCCAGGCTTAATACAGGTATATTATAGTCTCCTAGATCCCCCTCGGTCAGTGATTGTGTGTCACCTTTGTTTGTGACACCCTTTTCTTGACCGGCGAAATATCCATCAAATTTGGCGGCAATATCATTTCTTGCTGCAATTTCTTGTTGTCCAAATTGCCAGTTTCATTTTGTGACGTCCTCATTTTTTCCGCTGCGACTTCCACTTCTAGAAAGTGAAATCGTATTTTTTGGTGCGTGAAATCTTCTTATTTGTCAACCGGGTTTCGTAGGTTAATGTAGATGTCACGCAGTGAATATCATTTCTTGTGTGTTGATTGTGAGGTCTCCGAACGCACCTTCTGTCAAGTTGCATTTGCTTTCATGATTTGATGATGCTCAGGTGAAGAACCAAACTTAATGCCGAAATGGCAAACGGAAGACTGGCAATGATTGCCATCATCAGCTTGTTTACGGGATTCCCTTGATTTTTATTTTGAGAATTTTAAAGAACCAAACTCAATGCCGAAATGGACAGCGGAAGACTGGCAATGATCGCCATCATCGGCTTGTTCGCTGGATGCTTTTATTTTGTTTTTAGTTGGTGAAAGAAACAAACCCAAGGCCGAAATAGCAACGGAAGACTGGCAATGATCGCCATCATCAGCTTGTTCACTGGATATCGTTAAGAAATCTACATCTTTGTTGGTTGAATCACCATGTTTGTTGGCCGGATGCACATTTTGGCTGGATACATTTTCCATCCTTGGTGTGCAAAACCACCATTTGGGTTGCGTAAATCCCGATTTTGGTGGTGAATTCATACTGAATCCACCTTTTTGTGGCTGACTTCCCCATTTCTTCTGATGATCTCCCCATTTTGGTCGCCTGCAAAGAGGCCCCGGAGACCCCAGCCGCCGCTGCAGATGCCGCAGCCGCCGCAGCTGCGGCTGCCGCGGCGGAGCTTCGGGGCTCGAGCACGCAAGGTGCCGTGGAGGCAGTGGAGCAGGCGCCTGGTGATGGCAATGGCAGTGGCATTTCACTGGTGATTTCCTTGGAGATCTTCATTTCAATGTTGGGTGAATGGGATATAATTGGGATTTAAGAGGACTTAATCGGGAAACAAAAACAATATAACAATCATAGTATATGCCAGCCCCTCAAAAACCTATGTTTTTTTTTCTAAGTTTGTATGCAGCAGCCTTGACAATGTGCATGCAAGTCTTCAAAGTGGAGGGCAGACGCATTCATGTTTGGTGAAGCACAACAAAGTGTTGACATTGATAGAGTGCAAGTGTGGAGTAGAAGCTGACGAAGCATGGCTTCTTTTCAAAATGATATTATGCCTTCCTGCAATCATACAACATTTCTTTCAAAACACCAGATTCCTGCACAATATGCACTGTGTGATTAACATTCAGTATTGCCGTCGAAAAGTGCAATGGTCGATGCACATTCCAACACGTTCTTTATGGAATATCATAATCATTGTCTAAACTGGGTACTGGTACTCAAAGGATTCCTTTCCCAAGGAATACAACATCCTTTTTCCAGAAATGTGTTGCTCTTCTTAATGCATATTGCAAAAAGTATGCTATGCTTCTACATTCCTTTCAGAATCCAGAGTACTGCATCCATTCAAGGACTCTTCTTTAGACTCAAACTTGTTCCAAGTACTACTGCATCTATTGAGGCATTCTATGCCAACGCAATGTTGCATTTTCTTGAAGGAATGCCCCACCATGTTCAATGGAACATTGCAAAAAGCTAATGCTACACTGCAACTCTTTTCTAAATATATATTGCTGTTTTCAACGAATGTGCAAAGACTAAGAGAGCTTTCTTATTGAAGTAATTCTGTGCTCTTTTAATTCACTTTTCTTCAGAAGGGGCACTGTTAATCTCACAGAGGTAGCATTTGTGAGTTTTTTTGTTGAAACAGACGATTCACATCTTTCTATTTTAAGTATGCACACTATTAATATCACAAAACGAGTGCATATTGACTCTAGAAATCACAATGTAGCAGTACTCGTGCCACATGTGCAGCATTTTCTTTCAACAATCCAACCTGTTTTTAAACAAATAAAGTGTTAGTTAGAGAAAAACATGCATGCTCTTCAAAGTTAATGGCTACAGTTTTGAAGATAGGTTTTTGTTTGAAGAGATACTGCATTCGATTGAAAGATGCCTTGCGTGTTGCAAGACTTTTTGTGCAACGTGTTTCTTCCTTCTAGAGTATGTACCAAGTACGTTATGAAATGGGTCTGTGCTCATGTTTTGAATTACGCAATGCATATTTACATATTGCAAAAACCACTGTCTGATCGCAATGAAGAGCAATATTTTCAAGAAATGTGCCTTTCTGCAAAGGAATGCTACATATTGAAAAGGCATAGTCTTTTTGCTTAAGGAATGCTACACACTTTGAATGAAAGTGTCTGTTTGTAAAGCCTGCTGCTCTTGTCAATTAGAATTGTTTCTTCTCATACTCCAATAATCACAGTACCAATGCATCATCCCATGGACCAATCTCCCACGTCTGCCTCAACAAAATAGAAAAACTGGGCCAAAAACTGAAAGAACCAAACAACTGAATTCTGAGGAGAGATCTTGGGCCTCTGGTGTATATTCCACAAAATGGCATTTTAATGCCGGGAAAGTTTTGATAAACTGCTGGATTTAAGGACACCCTATTTTCAGACAAGCCTATGAGGATATGATGGGGATAACACAGTGATAAGCAATCCATCTATTTAATGGGAATATATAAGGGGGATACGACTAAGTGTGGATTTGACCAAAGCTGGGTAAATTAGAGTGACCTCACAACGGGGTCACCAAACAGCCTTGTTTCTGATTTTAGAAGAAAGATACTTTGGCCCCTCGGATGACATCCCAACCAATTTATGGGAAATCAGGCAGAATATTGGGGGTAAAAACTTGGGTATCTAAGCCATTAGATTGGGGTAGTGACCAAATCGTATTGTCAGTTGACCCAAGAGCGGGATCTGTGGCCATCACGGCCATCACATGGGACAATGATTTTTCCAAACCACTGGATTGTGGGGTACCCTGTTTTTGGACGGATGGCCCATGATTTCCGGATGGTTTGAAATGATGGGTGACTTGGGGATGGTTGTCTGGGGTGTTGGAAATTGGGTGATGGCCTTTTGACGCCTTGCCGCCGCAAGAGTGCCATGTCCATTTTTCTTGTGACACTGCAACGTGGTTCTGTTTCTGAGAGGAGCGCCTGGAAAACGTATTGAAATGTGGCGGCAAGCTTCTCCAGGTAGCCCCTATCGATAGCAGTATCGACAACCTACATAGTTTGGATTGAAATGGGAAAGTAACAAGGTACTGCAATAGGTGTCGCATGGTCCATACCCAGCCGCCTGCCTCCGATGACCGGAGACTGGCCTTCTGGTTCGGAGGACTCAGCAACGTTGGAAGTATTTGTCTCTTGAGTTTGCCAAACAGATTTAAAGATGTTTCCTTCTCCATACGACTGTCAAAATGAATTCCACACAATCCTGTATATTTGCTGCTTGCGTGGCCCAATCCGGATTTTTGTTGTTTAAGTCCAGGTTGATAAGATAATCCCAAGCTGATTCGTATTTTTGAGCAAAGCCGCCAATCAATGAATCAGAGTACTCTTGGTTAATTCTTTGTACGAGGTCAACTACATTTTTTTCAAAGCAGAGCAATATTTATGGATCAAATACAAGTTTGATGGGCACTTGTGTTGTTGGCATCCGACTTGTAAAGGTTCAATTTGGATCTTTCCTGGTAAACTCCGCAAATGTTGCCCTTTTTGTGATGACTTAGGGTCGCTGATGCAGGTCGCTTCGCCACACTCGCAGAGTGATGCGCCGATGAAACGGATGTTGCAGGTATCAGAGGTGGGCCATAGGGCCATAGGGCCATGGACAATTCACGAGTTGGAACCCACAAAAAAGGGGTATGGCTACCAGAAGCATTGAAAGATACAGTACAATCTTGCCACAAATGGCTTTAAAGAACGTTAATTCGGGGACCTGACACCATTCAATCTTTTCGTGGTCACAAATTTTGAGATGTTCCCGAATGGGGTTCAAGATGACTTTCCCAGATTGTTGAAACATAGCCTGCCAAACATATAATTATCAAGGTGTATAACCAGCAGAGATGGGGATGTGCCCACGATTCAGAGAAACGAAGAGGTGGAATTTTGAAAGTTTGGCTTGCATCGATTCCATATTAGTATATCACCTTGGGGTCTTTTCCAGGACTTTTGGCAGGATGAGGAAAAGGACTACGAGCCTTCCGCCACTTGGTGGAAGATGGATCAAGATGGGGTACTGTAGCTGCCTGTGGCACCATTTTGGGACCCACACCGGCTTGTTTATTTCTGGTGCTTCACCATTAAAGTTCGGACGGCAACAATTTTGAGGTACAGCGAGATGGGGCAACCTGACCTGCACCCCAAAAACTGAAAATACCTGTCTGTAATGCCATTGCTAGTTCAAATCATAGCGCATTGAAGCAGCAACAAAAAGCATCAGCAGCAGCAGCAGCAACAACAACAACACAACGACAACGACAACGACAACGACAACGACAACGACAACGACAACGACAACGACAACGACAACGACAACGACAACGACAACAACAACAACAACAACACCAGCAGCAGCAACAACAACAACAACAACAACAACAACAACACCAGCAGCAGCAGCAACAACAACAACAATGACAACAACAACATCAACATCAACATCAACATCAACATCAACAACAACAGCAACAACAACAACAACAACAACAACAACAAGAAAAATAACACACGAAGGAGAAGGAGAAAGAAAAGGAGAGAAGAAGAAGAAGAAGAAGAAGAAGAAGAAGAAGAAGAAGAAGGAGAAGGAGAAGGAGAAGGAGAAGGAGAAGGAGAAGGAGAAGGAGAAGGAGAAGGGGAGGAGGAGGCAGAGGAAGGAGGATCCTTTTCATCCCTATCTGGAAAACGGATGCCAAGTGACCAAGACATTTGTAGTTGCGTTGAACTTTTCAACCAATGTGGCTTGAGTGCTCTTGTCACGGCAAATAGCTGCACAGCTATTCCATGGCAGTGGCATGTTTAGCTTGACTTTGGATCCCACAAGTCGGGCTGCAATTTGCTGGATGTGGAGGCACTCTGCCAAAACTTATTGTTCGGTGGACACAAACATCTGTTGTAGGTTTTGAGCCCTAGAAATCTGCAAGCCAACTGAATAGCCACAGGAACTCGTCTGGCTGTGGTTTACAAACGCGATGAAAGCCAGCAACCAGCCAACTATCTCGCAAACACATCCGGATCCCGCTACTTCCTACAAGTTTCGTTTATCAGGTCACGTTTTGGAGTGTTTTGCGCTTGTACCAGCCTGCAGTTTCAGACATGGCGATATCCAATGGGATTCTTTCTGCACTCTTCTGGAGCCCAATTTCTTGTTTCCAGCTGTTTCCCAAGACAAGAACCCGGGGTTCCCAGTTTTTCGATTTTAAGACTTCTGAATACAAAGGAGCATATATAACTTTCTCTTTCAACCCCCCCAGATAAAAGTTTGTTCATAAACACAGCATAGTTCTAGCTACCATAAACTCTAGATGTATTAGTTGCAAATATAACCAACTTACCCATCTAAATGAACTGTAATATAAATCTAATTTTTTCCTGGTTAAATTCCAATGTTAGTTGCTTTAAATCACCATTTCCGCTGGACAAATAACACACATTTTGCTGGTGAAATCACCAGTTTCCTCACATTTTGGATGGTTGACTGCTGCTCCATCCCACCACCTTGGTCAGTGCGTTTGGAGCGCCATCCCTTAGGCCGCCCCGGGGTCTGCCTCCACGTCATGTCCCTCCACCACACCACCTTGGTCGGCACCGTCCTCGACAGAGGTGTGACGACAGCCTTTTTTTTTCAGGAAATGGTTGAGATGCCTAGGGAATTTTCGATGTTAAGGTGTATGAATGTACGTGTATGTATCTATATAATATGTCATAATGTTGTCTTGATGATTTTGAAGATGCTTCCTTGGAATATGAGTTTCCTGATTTGATGCGTATATACACAAGTATGGGATGATACACCATAAGCCAGAACTTGGGTTGATGAACGAATATGCCAAATAGACCATCCTAGGGTTAAAAATCAGGGGAGGAGGGTTCTGATCTGCAATCATTTTTCCAATAATTCTGAGATGATATCTCTTTTTCTTGTGACTTGAATTCAGATTTTGTCATACTTCGCAAGTATTTTAAAACAATTGATCTTGGAGCTGGCTGGTAGGACCACGCAAACTCCAAGAACTGGGGTGTTGAGACACCACCAATAGCAATCTCGGTCCTGGTCACAGCGACTCTTGATGGATTCAAGCACACTCTAGTTCGCTGCCAAACTGGGGTACCTTGAATTTCCTTTCGAACAGCAACAGATTCTTGGTGTTGTTCTGGAGGAGGATGTCCAAAACCAGCTGTGGCGGGATGTGGTCAGGCGCGCTCTTCATGGTCAGCTCCAGGGACAGCGACCGGGTCGCTGTCTGAATGGATTGATGCCCTGCCTGACACTTGGCGGAAACAGACTTGTTGTTGTATGGCCATCAGGGTTTAGAGTTAAGAGTATCTCATTTTGATCACGCAAATAGCATCAAATGCTATCAAATGGCTATTTAAGTGGGGAAGAATAGATCGATTCAATAAGCAAGTGGTTGGTTAGCAGCATGTCAGAAACACACAAAACACATGGAACGGGTCCAAACTCGAGACCTCAGAGATCACCACCAGTGGTTAGATGTTGGCAATTGATACCCATATCGGCCCATACCCGGATTACTACAGAAGGAACTGGACCGTCCTTGAGCTGTGTTGCATTGGGGGCCAGCATTCTAGGTGCCTCTCGGTACGTTGGGCCTCCGAACCCCTACAATCTCACAAAAGCCCCTGGTGGCTCTTCAAGGAAACGTTTATCCTTCAAAGCTAAGATTTAATGTTTTAAGCTGGAGCTTTACAGGGGTGCTGCTTGAGATTCCACCCAAATCACCAGGAAGTGATTAGTTTGAGAGGGGGCCACCGGGGTCGCCATGTTGGTTGCGAGTTGTTCTTTGTGCTGGTGAGTTTACTTGGAATGCCAGAAGTTTGGTGGTGATGGAACAAGGTTGCAAGGCCATATACTAACACTGTTGCTTTCTTCACCTGCGCAATGAAATTTGACATCCATTCTCGTTGATTCACCGGCACCAGGACGTAACTCTTCCGTCGTCCCCACGCAACGCTTTGTCCCGCGGCCCGCTGCCGCCGCTCCCTGAGACGCCGCTCGGGGACGACGCCTCGGCGACAGCCTCCGCCGCCAGCGGCGCTGCGTCGCCTCCGCCGTTGGTCCCAGCGCTGCGCCGGCCGCGGCGGCGGCGGTTGGCGCCGCAGCGGCGCTTGGAGCGGAGGTCCATTGCGGCGCTGCATATGCGACGCGCCGGGGGACGAAGCCTTGAGGCAAGATGGGCAATTTTCGCCATTGAGTTTACATGAGTTTACTGTCAATGCCAATGGATCAGATTGATTGCTGGTGAAGCATCTACATGCTTCAGAGGATCGATCGTTTCCGCTCAATATTCAGGAAAGAGGCACTTGTATTTGGAACCACTGTTTGTGGATGATTTACCATAGTTACCTGTTCAAATATGACTTTTCTCTTGGCAACATGAGATGGAGTGGCTGATCAGCGGTCAATTTCTTTAAAAGAAAGGCCGAAGTTGGTTTGCCGAAAATCTCGCTAGGAAGGCTATCCACATGTTTTTTTTGGGGCAAAGTATTTGGACACCAAGAGTCCAGCGTTTCGTAGTCTATCTTAGGAATGGGAAAGCTCGTCATGATGCCTAGATAGGTTTACGAGAAATTTGTTATATTGATGTACATGTGACTGACAGTCTGACTGATCTCATTGCCACCTATGAGCTCGAGGAACCATTTCAGCTGGAACCATTTTGTTCTAGCTTTTGGTGGCTTCAAGTCTAACTTGCTGTGACTCACTTTTTCCACATCACTAAGCATGTAAGAACTATCATCGTTGTTGATATTGCCATTTATACTGGTTGCATCTCGATTCTCCGTTGGGTATTGTCCTCAGGCCATACATGTAGATTCAACCTCAGGAGCCACATTGGGCGAAATGTAGAAATATGTGTCCATTCCACTTCGATTAGCTTTTGCTTTTCCAGTTCTTTGGGGATTACTATGCAGTCAGATCATGCAAAATCTAGATCTACCAGCACCAGTGAAGACGTAGGGTCTCTCGATGTGGGCACGGGCAATCATGTTACCTAAAAGGGGATGGTTCCACCTAAAAGGCGACGCTGGATCTGGACGTTTGACACATACTGCAAACCCCAGTCCACTGGTTTTACCCCAGTGCCAGTGTTGCTGATATCCCCATCCTGTATAGAACCTTCGGCAATTGCTTGACTTTACTTTTTTTGCTTGATGGAATCCTCGTTTTTCTTCGGTAGTTTGCGTCCTGATATTGAGGACAAAATCAAGCAATCTCCATTTTTTCCCATTTTAGCTGGTTTAAGATCGGGAGTTTGCTGGAAATTCCAATCCTTGCTAGCCAAGTCTCCATTTTTGTAACATCCAAAGTTTGACTGCTTTCACCCATTTCGGTCAAGATACCCGCTTTTTGGAGGGTAAATCTCAATTTCCTCGCTGAACAAAAATCTTGTCTTGCTTTCCCGGACCAGTCCATTGGCAATTGGGGTGCAATTGGGATGATCTCTATGGTGGTAACTGGTCCTCCATAAGTTGTCATGTAACCTCTATAGCCAGCCGGGTTGTATATCCACTTGGTTCACTAGAACTGCACCCCAAGTTTGGTCATCACATTCCATGGGAATCCAAACATAATGACATAATTTGTGGGTTTATGAATCCCTATGGTACAATGGATTCCGGACCATCCTACTTCTTGGTCATTGTTATTGCTACAATTATTGCACTCTGTCCATCAACTACTCAACCACTGTCACTTTTAGTCTCACTCAACTTACAAAAATTTCAACTGCAAGAGCGGTTATTTCGGCCAGTTCCTGTGATTTATGGCATTTATCACGCAACTTACCCACCTTTTGACCATGCCATGATCCAAAATGGTACCGTGTGGCTCCCAGGGCGTGGTCTCCTGGCGCGAGCGCCACGGCTTTCGCGATGGCGACGCAGGCGATGCAGCGCTGCCACGGCTCGCACTGAGTGAGCTTTGGTGCGCCGCGGTGGGATGGTGATTTCACCAGCAAAAACGGTAGTTTCTACCCACAGAAATGGTGATTTTAACAAGCAAAATGTTGGGTACACCATGGGTAAATGGTGATTTACCACAACAAAATTGGGATTTCACCAAGAAACAAGGGGATTTATAGTTGATTTATCGTAGATAAATTGGTTTATAACTGAGGTAACTAGAGTTTTGGTATGTATAACTCTACTTGAATGGGTTTGTACCCCAAGTTATAACTGGGGGGCAAGATCTTGAAGGAGTTTTGGCTCGGAAAATGGGTGGATAGCTTGTCATTGCTTAATATGATTGATTCCCAAGGTCGGATTGTTTAAAGCATTTTAAAACTAGAAGTGAGCAACTGTGTTATTCCTTTCGCACCAGTACTGAAACATACTGGACCATACTCGTATTGTCTGTTGTGGTATGTTCTTATAATCCCTGTGTGTGGGTGAATGTTGATTATACACAGTGCTGTACCAGCATTTGCTGTCTTCAAAAGGTAGCTTACTTAACAGAAACAGATGAACATATGACTTGACATACATATATAAGCCCAGTCCAGTGGCGTCAGAATCCCAATTTGAAATGGTAATCAAACACGCAGTTGGTCTGAAGTCACTGTGTATTCGAGTTGCAGTGGAGCCATGGTCAAGGCATGTAGGGTTTACGAACATGTTTCTATTTTTATCCTGAATACTTTATGATTGGTCCAGGATTGGTCTAGTTTAGTTGGCAAATGTGTTTGGGAATCTACAATAGCTACTCACCTCCTTATCGGATGGGTAGCCCATCCAGCATCCCTTGGGAATAAAGGCACCCTGAAAAATTCTTTGGAGTCTTCCAGGACTGCTCGATATCAATATCTCCAAAACACGTGCAATTCAAAACAGGAAGCCCAAAATTCATGGGTACTTGGGATGGATTGTCCGTGGGCCATGTTCAATTTGTGGCAGGTCGAAAGCTGAGAAATTGATGCAGACCGAGCTGCAGAAGCCATGTGTCCTGGCCAGGGGCATATCGAAGGTTCTCTTGTACTGCAGCGAGTGCGCCCCTTTCCCCTCCATGTGTACCATGGACCCACGCATTTGCAACAAGAGAGAGCACCAACTCTTACTGCGCCTCAATGAGCATGGCTTGCCCATGCAGAGTATAGTGGACATTGTAGCCACACAGGTATGTATACACATATAGATATGATTGATCATGTGTGGATGTAATACAACACATACAACACATACACACCGATGTATATATATGTGTATAGGTACATAGGGCACACACATACATACATATATATATATATAACATGCATATTCAGTCGAAACACCTGGGTTTCTCATTGCACTTTACAGTTCTGACTTCACCTTTTACGCTTCCCTCCAAGGCATCTGCGTAGTGTGTCTATCGGGACCAGGGTCGCTCACACCTGCCCAGAAGAGCCAGGCTGGGCCGGGCCGAACCACTGCATGGGCTTTAATCGTTAATAATCAGCTAGTGGCAATGGAAAGGATTATTACCCCACTGGAAAGGGATATATAATTACACTACTGTTTACAAACTAATGCCGAGAAACACTGCCAGAAACCCAGGCTTTGAATTGGGTCTCTCCATTTTTGAGGGTCCATGTGGTGGAATTCATAGCGGGAGGAGTTCGTCCCACACCGAGTGATCCTGGAATGGAAACTGCCTGTTAACCATAATGATAGTTTACTCAATTGAAAGGGTTGCCCAAAGAATCGGAGACTCGCTTTCCGTGGCTGGTGACCCAAGCAGCTGATTGAGGGTTTCAGCTTTCAGTTCGGGGCCAAGCCAACCACAGAGTTTCCGTAAAATCTACCAAATTGATGTTGTCGAATTTGTGGTATCCACTTCTTGAGAGATGGCCAACTCCATCAAGAAGTCGTCCATTTTTTTCCAGGGCTTTGTGTTTGTTTCATGCTTGTTGTCTGATCTTCTTCAGAGATCACTTTGAATAGTTTGAGGGAAAAGCTGCCCACCTGCTCAGCCAGGCATCCCATCAATCCGTGAGGTACCGATGTGCATTTCAGCGTTGCTTGGACGGGCAGGGGCGTTCAGCAACTGTGGATGACGGTCGCAGCGTAGATGGTTGGCAACTGGGGGATTCTGCAACAAAGCTGGGGTTTCAACAGACAAATAGGGATATGACTCATACGACCCAGAAAGCTGGCAACTAACCTTCCTAGTAGCCTGCTTTGAATTCAAGTTTAGCTAGGGGATTTGCTGTGGTTTGGAATCACTACTGACCATTCAATGGGACGGCCATTCAGCTGGACGGTTAGTTCTTGCCAGCCTTCCAGGTGCCCAGATGTTTATTGATTGGGAGCTGCTGGGTCTTGCCCCTGAAAGTGATCTTCATCAAAGATGGTTCATAGGATTCATTACAACCATCAATCATAGGCAATCCTGAACAGGGACCCAGATCGGTTCTTTGTGATAGCCAGCTGTTTCCGATAGCTTCCCAAACTCGAGAATCAGTAGCCTAAAATAAGGAATACAACACATGGTTGCGCGGGACTGTTGCATTTTGTACATCAACAATTTTCCGCGACTGGTATTTCCATATGCTTTTTCCATACAAACCACCCACAGTAGTCTTGCTAGTTTATTCAGAATCTGGGATGGAAACCAGTTCGTTGATAGGGACTATGCTAGCCAGTTGGTTGGTTGGACTATGCTTGCCGCTGCAAGTACCCCCAGTTCGGCACCGAGTCCATCCGTCACACTGGTAGACCAAACCCCAGTGGTGGTGAAACCCAAACTATCGCAGGGAATCTCATGTATTTATATAGATGTATTTAGCATCTTGTTTTTTCCACAGTAGAAACCGATAATCAACAAATTTCTGTTTTGATCAACCACTGTTTGAAGGAACTGACCTCGGGCGTATTCCCAAGGCTGGAAATCTTGGCGCTTGCTGCACGGTCACAGTGACACATAGGGTGCCAACTTACGGGCAGCTGCACCAGACGTGGGACTGCTTGGGAATGGCTCAACCTTGGATGGGCTTCATCAATACAGGTGGGGATGGAGAAGCTCCAAAAAACAAGCAAAGAAAGATAATGTTTTATGTTTTGACCCATTTCATTGCTTCCAACTCCTACCCAGTCTTTGAGCCATACCCCTAGATGTTACTATCTGTCGAAATGCTTAGGATCCGGGTTGGTTCAGCCGTTGTTGAACCCTCTGGGGCCTCAGATTAGCCCTGCCACTAAAAGGACCCATGACCGTCTCGTTGGTTGAACAGATTTCAATGGGAGTCCAACTTCATTGAGCTGACCCAGCGGAAGAAAAGCACGAGGAACTCCCAAAAATCCCAAAAAACTGGGTTTGGTAAGTTAGTGGGTTATATAAGTTGTATATATTTTTGGGATAAAATAGGAAATAGATCAACAAATGAACATGATTTTTTTGTTACAGGGTCAAAGAGTAGCTACGAACGTGGGCATTGACAATCATTTCACCTCACACAAGCCCGCATTACACGAACAAACCTGCAGGTATCTTTGCAGAGAGTTGGAATTTTATCAACAAGTGGGTTCATTGCGCTAGAGCATTCGAACATAGGTGGCTGGTACATTCCGACTTTTCAATAGTAGGCAAAACATCCTTAGTTCTCCATTTTTTTTTGTGGTAAACAAAGTAATAAGCACCCGCAGTTCTAGCAGAAATGGGTTGTATAAATCATCCACTTCCAATGTATAATCATCATTTTGCCCATATAAGTGAGTATTTTGTGGGTACAATACATCCCATTTTTGGACAAACCCAACTGTTTTTATTTCTTTAACACTGGGACTTTTAGAACCATTTCCCAACTGCTTCAAGATGCCATCATCACTCCTGATGCCTTGAATTTTGCAGTTGTTCATGGTGGACTTAATACGTACATAATGGGTCGAAATCTATCATACCATATTGGAGGATCAACATCCACTCATTAGCCATTTTGAATCTTTACCAAAGTGCCAGGGTCTGAATCCATATCGATGTATCTATTTATATTATCTATGCACGCATAGGTTTTCGAAGTGGTGAAAGATCCGCATTGCCTCGGAAACCAAGGCTTAAAAAAAGGGGTGGAACGGACTCAAATTCCTGGCCGAGATTCAAAAGACCCACTCAGTGACTCTTTGGTACCTGGGTTTTAGGCCACCAACGAGGGAGGTCATCGACCTAGTGCCGTCGGATTTTCCAGCTGACCCGGCCAGCGGTCAGAGCGCCGCAGAAAAACCCACCTTCGTCAAGGTCCAAGAAGGACCAACCGCCAGGGGGAAAATGCAGATTGGAGAACGCAAGGACCAAGCAACATGGTGTGTATATGCAATTATATGGGCATATATGCACTCACATGTATAGCTTTATACACAGATATACACATCCTTTGCATAACCTTCTGTCCTCAAACACCATGTCCTCCTCTCCCACAGGGTCATCCTCCGGTACACCTGGCTAAGTTTGACCTTAAATCAGGCTGCGTTGTTGCAAGTCAACTTCTATCAACAACCGGCTGCCCCAGACCGTCATCCAAGACGGAAAAGCATCTGCCTTTTCCCGTTTGTTATCACTTTTGCTGATTAGACAAATCAAAGTGCATCTTTTTTGTGTAACATTCATCTTCAAACTATTGACCATTATTCACCATTGGTACAATCACATGCCGCCTTTTCTGAGCCAGCATGAGCCTGTCCGGCCGAATTTGCGGTCTGTAGTTTGTGTCTATTCCAATCCCTTGTCGCCAATCAGATTTGTCAAAATAACTACTGGAACCTATTTTTCACATCCTCTTTTCATGATTTTCCTTTTTTCAAGGAATGATATGAAACACGTCCAGAGCTCTGAATTTGAAGATTGGGTGCGACTGCTGCTCTTTCAGGTAGAAGTGTTCGCACCGTTGCACATTTTGGCCCTAGCAAAAGGTCAGTGCGACCATTGCAAAGCTAAGTTGCGACCGCCATGACCGGAAAGGCGTTCCCGTGGGAAACGCCACTTTCCTCGAGCGATGGACTTAGAAACACGACGGTACAGGTTGTGTCGGACGTTGCCATCATCCAGAATGCGGTGAAGATCATGAAAAAAAAGCCCAAGGAGAAGGAGAGGAGGCTTCGATTTTTTGGAAGTGTTCATTATTCCTCCGGGTTTCCGTTGTCTTTCCTTGAATCAAACACATGGTGCTCCTAAATATCGGCTTTGTGTTTGTCAACCGTTTGCTTTGTTGAAATCATGGTACTTGCAGTGACGAGAAGAAGAGTGATTCGCATCAAAGAGGCGGTCCAAACTAGGGTTTGCAGGAACATTGGATAGGTATGGAGTATGGATTCGTAACTTTTGGTGTTGGTGCCTTAAACATCAACAGAAACAGAAAAAAAACTTACAAACATCAATGGCCATAGTGTAAGGCAAACTGTACATCAGGCCCCAATAGGGCCAAAGAGGTTGGATCTCCAATGAAAGGTCCACTGCAACTACCTGATGATTTCTCTAATGAAACATTTGGTTCACTGCCGTTCAATGCTGTTCCCTCTTGTTCACTGGTTTTCCATGATTCTAGTAGCTGCTCCATGTTGCTCGTCATCTTGTCTCCAAAGCATTTACAAAGCTGTGCAGGAGTTCCAGAAGTGGACGGGCCAGCTGGTGACAATTGCGGAAGTGAACAAACATGGTGAAGTATTGTGCACACTGCAAGGTTCAACGGCAGAGAAACCAGTGACCCAGTTGAAGCCTCTAGTGACCCAGATTTGTAAATTAGGACTAGAAAATCCAAAAGTGGAGAGTCTGTTGTAGGCGACACCATCCGTTTGCGCGATTCTACCGGAGCAGGTTAGGAGATGACAGACTCTCATAGGTTTTTGTTCTGATGCCCCTTTCCCATGCAGAGATTATGTAGCCTTTCCGAGCGAATTCCGAAGTTTTTGTTGACGTTCCAAGGAGAAAATTTGGCTTGTTCCTGGAGCATTGACTCACAGCATCAAGAGCACCGAGGACTATCGAATCTTTGTATATTTCTGGATATCAATTTGATATGTTTCGGACTGTATCGGTGGATTATGGTGGGCTATTGTATCTGATAGCACACATGGCAAAGTCTGTGGAATTCTTTCAGAGGTATCGCCTTTGATCCCAAAAGGTTTGGAAGTCTTGCAGGCGGGTGGGTGTATATCATGCTGGGATCCGTACTGGAATGCATCAAAAACCAAGTTGCCAGGAGTTTGTGCAACGTACTTTGAAGGGAATCTACGCGTCAGCCTACCAAAAGCTGGAGAACGGCACACAAGTTGCCGTCCACGCACTCTGCAAAGCCACGGTTGAGGGTGCCTCTGCTGAAGTGAGGCATGGAACTTGAGAAAACTGAATTCGAACTAGAACTGAATGGGAGTATGGAAGATATTGGAAGATTGGATGAACATGACTTGACATTGGTGGCACCTAGGACCTAAGACTCTCCTCAGAGTATGTAAAAGCGGGACTTTCTTCAGTCAATTCATGATGCCACATTCCAAGAGGCACTCCTCACACAAACTGGTAAAAATTGGAGGTAAAAAGCAAACACTTGACTACATTTGTGTATATATATATATATCATACTGTGAAGATTGCATCCGCATCTTGTATAGGCTGGCTGACGACGAGGCGGTTCTTTCGGAAAGAGCTGCGGGGCTTGAGGCCCATTGCGTGAACTGGACTTCGTGGGCCAGGTTCATTCTTGACATTGGTAGCGGAGCTTCGTGCTGATCACCATTGCCAAGCTCCTGCTGCGCTGCGCTGGCCTTGGGCAGGCCCTTGCTGAACATTGACCTCTTCGCATTGCCCTGGCCCTGAGCAGGCCTTGCTGCACTGATCTGATCCTGTGGCCCTGAGCAGGCCTTCTGATCTCAGCCCTGTGCAGGCTGCTTTGCGCTTTCTGTCATTGGCCCTGAGCAGGCCCTGTTCTCTGCAAGGCCTTGTGCTGGCCTCTCGCTGCGCTGCATTGGCCCTGAGCAGGCCCGTGGTGAACACCTTCAAGGAGCTCATCGAATTCGACATCCTGGTCTTTGTGGCCCTCTGCCTGGACCGACACCAACATTGCCGAAGGCATGTCTGGAGGTGGAACAGGATCCGCAGCTAGCGCTGCTGGCAGTGACTACAACACGACCAAGGACTCCTACATCCCTTTGTTCAGCGGTCAGCCGTCGGATTACAAGGAGTGGAGGAAGCGCTTGACCATCTATGTGCTGAAGATGAGGATGTCCAAGCGAGAAGCTGAAGGACTGTTGAATGTCATCGGCAGCCTGACTGGGACCGCATGGAAGCTGCTGGAGAACTACCCCATTGAGGAGATTGAGAAGACCGGCGCCTTTGACAAGATCCTCAAGATCCTCGACAAGGCCTTCGAGTATGACTCCACGGTCCAGCTGCCTTCTGACTTTGACAAGTACTTCAGTGGACTTCAGAGGCGCCCTGGCCAGACACTCCTGGACTATACGACGGAGCATGACCACCTCTACAACAAGCTGGGTGATCACGGCGTGACTTTGCCGTCAAAGGTGCAGGGGTGGCACCTACTGCGCCGTGCTGGACTGACTCGGGAACAACGACAACTGATCACCACCCAGGCCCCATCCATGGAACGAAATCGAATCCAAGAAGCTCTCTTCCTGGTTCTTGGACAAGATCACAAATCGGTGGCCGGAGGAGGACAGCATCCATTTCATCGTGGGAATCGAGGAAAAGGCCGAGGCTATGCAGCTTTCTATGAAGGTGAGGACAACGAGAACTACGACCACAATGACTATTGGCCTGATGACGACGAGTATCAGGAGGAATCAGGATACTATGAAGGCGATGAAGCCAACTCACCAGGAGCTGCAGACAACTACTACGACGAGACCTATGAGGATTTCGATACTGATGCGGCCTACTACCAAACGTTGGAGGATGCAGATCCCACGGAGCAGGCGGAGGAATATGATTCTGCATACGCCACCTACTTGGATGCTCGCCGACGATTCAATGAAATCAAGCTGAGCCGCGGCTACCTCCCCATCGTAGCCCTGACTGATGGTGGCAGTATGTCACCTGGTGCGGCGACCCCGGCATCGAGCCCTTCGGCATCAACTGGCCGTGGAAAAGGCAAATCCAAGCAAGGAAAGAGCAAGGGCAAACCCAAGGGCAGGGGTAAAGAGCCCGATCCAAAAGGGCGAGCAAAAGCAGCTGGCAACATTGGTGGCCAACCTACTTGTCTTCGATGTGGTCAAGTTGGACACATGACCTACAACTGCCCAGTTCCACGTGGCAACAGCCCGCCGAAGCGCAAGGCTGCTCCAACTGAATCCACTGTGGACCACATCGAATCTGGCCATGTGACCTTCACCGACATCGATGGCAATGAGCGCCATGACTGTGCAATGTTGGACCCTGGTGCCAGTGCTTTCCTAGCTGGATACGGCCCTTTCCTGCGCTACATGCTCCAGCTCAAGGAGACTGACTATGACATCACAAAGGTGAAGTTCATGAAGTGCAATCGCACGTTCTACTTTGGGGGCGATGCCAGTCTGGTTTGCTCTTGGACTGTGCATGGAGAATACCTGATCTCGCTGCTCAACGAGTTCGACTCCAGCATGTGGCAATTTCCACCAGCCTTCGAGCTCATGGTCCCTGCGGATGGCGGCACCAGTGGAGACTTCTTGGACTTTGAGGTCTTCAACAACGACACCAAGCTCTTTGACTCCAATGCCGCAGACATCCAAGCCACAGCCCAAGATGGACATTTTCCAGTGCGACGACATCTTCTGCAGACCTGTGATGTCAAGCTCAACACCTTGGAGAACGAGCTGCATGCTTACATCACTGAGGAGCTTCACCAACCAGAGCGCAAGCGAGTGCTATGGGAAGTTTACTGTGGTGGAGCTCGTGTTTCAGAGCTGGCAGAAGCCATGGGCATGGAAGTTGAAATCTTCAGTTATGAGACTGGCTGGGACTTCGACCTCAAGGAGCACCAGGACATCTTCATGGAGCGATTGCGCTCAGAGATGCCAGATGAGGTCTACTTGGCCCCAACCTGCGGCCCTTGGAGCCAGATGCAGAACCTTGCGGCTCGCACAGAAGCCCAGCAGTATGAGCTCTATCTGAAGAGAGCCAAACATCATTCCTGCCACCTCACCTTTGTGGCCCGTGTCTACAAGGAGCAGGTCGACAACGCCAGACATGCCCATATTGAGCAACCTGAACGAGCTCTCAGTTGGAAGACCACTGCACTTCGAGACCTTCCTGGTTTTTGGATTGTTCTTCATCAGTGCATGTTTGGCTGCGCCTGTCTCGACACCGATGGAAGGTGGAAGCTCGTGAAGAAGCCTACTGGCATTTTGTCATCGAAGGTTTCTATATGAAGACAGCCCTCTCCAAGATCTGCGATGGCCAGCATGTTCACTGCCCGCTTGAGGGCTCGGCACCTGGACTTGGCCGACGAACCACATATCTTGAAGATTACCAGCCTGGCCTCGCTACAGCCATTGCCGCCGCGCTCTATGCCCCAGATCCTGCTCAACTATGGGACTTTGGACTTGCAGTCTCCGAGCAGCGACAAGTGACTGGGTGCTTGATTCAGCTCCAAACGGCTGTGAAGACTGAAGCCATCAGAACTGTCCAACGACTTCATCGAAATCTCGGACATCCAAAGCCTGAAGCTCTGGTGGAACTCTTACAAAGCCGAGGAGCCAGTGATCAAGTGATTGAAGCGGCACGGCAGTACCAGTGCACAGCCTGTCTTCGCTACAAGCGTCCCAACCAAGTGGCACCTTCTTCATTGCGACAGCAAGCCCATGAGGTTNTCGCTACAAGCGTCCCAACCAAGTGGCACCTTCTTCATTGCGACAGCAAGCCCATGAGGTTGGCGAACGTTTGCAAGCTGATGTGCTCTGGATCAAATGTGACTCCAAGAAGTTTCCAGTGCTGAGTGTGGTTGATCAAGCCACGAAGTAAGTATACTGTGGCCACCTTGCTTCATGGAGAACGAGGTGAAGACTTCATCAAGGGTATCGAGCGTGCGTGGGTGCGACACTTTGGACTTCCTCATTGTCTTTGCACTGACGAAGGTCGTGGCTGGGTTGGCGAAGACTTCAACGCCTGGACCACCCAGCATGCTGTTGAACACATTGTCGCCCCAGCTGAATCCCATCGACTTGCCCTGGTTGAACGAAGGCATATGACCCTCCGCCGCGCCATTGAGATCTTCATGGATGACATGAAAGTGACTGGACCTGCTGGCATTCGCCAAGCCCTGACCTATGTGGTGCCCCAGCTCAACGACACGATCTCTGTGGCCGGCTACAGCCCTTCTCAATGGCTCCTGGGCAAAATGCCTCGACTTCCTGGAGGACTTGGGCAAGATGGACTCAGCCCTGCACAACTCAGTGATCATGATCAGTTTGAGCAACTTCTACGACATCGAGCCGCTGCCAAGAAGGCATTGATCTCAGCAGACTTGGATTCCAAGCTCCGACGTGCTCTATTGCGACAGTATCAAGGAGCTGATCTGCCTCTGCAAGTTGGACAGAAGTGTTTCTTCTGGCGAGATCAACGGCAAGATCGTCTGGTGAAGATCCGATGGATTGGGCCAGCTCGCAGTGTCATGGTGGAGTACACCAAAGATGACAAGCCAGACATCTACTGGCTGAGCTACAAGACACAGCTGATCCGATGCTCTCCACATCATGTGCGAGCGGACTTCACCGCAGCTGACACTCAACTGGCCGATGCCCAAGCAGCCCGAAGTGAAGTTGCTGCCCTGCGTTCCAGAGGCGTGACCAGGTTCCTGGACTTGAACAAGGTCAACAAACGCCATCATCCAGATGACTTCAATGAAGATGAAGTTGCAACTGGCTCAGAAGCCGATGNGACCAGGTTCCTGGACTTGAACAAGGTCAACAAACGCCATCATCCAGATGACTTCAATGAAGATGAAGTTGCAACTGGCTCAGAAGCCGATGATGATGACGATGGTGGTGGCATGCAACCTCCTACAAGGCGACAACGCACCACCTATGACATGACTGGAAGGCGAGAGCTGACTCTTGAAGAGATCGAGCAGGAGATGNTGGTGGTGGCATGCAACCTCCTACAAGGCGACAACGCACCACCTATGACATGACTGGAAGGCGAGAGCTGACTCTTGAAGAGATCGAGCAGGAGATGGAACAAGCTGATGAGCTGAGCATGGCCCCTACATCGCCGGCAGACACGCCAGCTGAAGACCCAGAATTTCCTGGTCAAGCACGACATGCTGCTCTACCTGCACCTGCTGCTCCAGCCCTTCCACAACCTGTTCAAGTACCACCTCATGAACCGCAACCACCAACTGTGATCACTGTGGATGAACCAGAGCCCAATCAGGAGCCGGCCACCATGGCCACTGCTCCGACAACACCTGATGCACCAATGACAACCTCTATCCCTGGAACCTCTTCCATTACCTCAACTTCATTGAATCTCTATGAGCCTGCTGCTGCTGACGATTTCAGACAGCGACGCCTTCGCATGGATCAACATGAAACCATGCAGTTTGCTCCATTTGGCCCCATGCGTCGACAAGCTCAACGGCAAGCGCCTTACGAGAGCCAAGCACCTTCTTCAGAGCCTCATCCAAGTACATCTGATCCTGCAGCTGAGCTCTTTGGCCAAGCTTTCACTGTGAGTGACATTGGTGGTGATGATCTTCCCAAATGCTGGAGCGTCGATGAGCAGGGCTACTTCCAGCTCGACATGTCCAAGTACCATGACTATTGGGAGGTTCGTGCAGGATGCCTCATCAAGCACCATCTACGACCTCGCCATCGACGCCATGACATCACCAAGGACAAGGACTGTCCCTTTGAGCTCAAGCAGCTGGACCCAGTTCGGGTCACCATGATGCGCATGCCGAGTGGCATTGTACAGGTTGTGACCGACCGCTTCGACTCCACCGTGCCCATGGACAAATCTGCATGGACAGGCATCACAGTCTATCAGCTGAGCGGTCCAACCAGAGCCGAGTATGGCATGATGGCCACTACNTGGCCGAGAGGGAGCAGTTCATGAAGGCTAAGGTGAAAGAACTGCAGAGCTTTTTCGAGCACGGCGTGTGGGAGTTCTCCAACGTCAAGGAGGCCGATCCAAAGAGGACATTGACGTCCCGGATGCTCCTGAAATGGTCAAAGAATGCCGACGGCTCGCCTAGAGCCAAGGCGAGGTTGGTAGTGAGAGGATACACCGACGAAGACGCCCTCAATGGCAAGGTCGAGACCTCTGCACCAACTACCAGCCGACTCAGCCGATCCTGGTTTTTGTCTTTGGCCGCCACCATGTTCACCTGTCCTACCTGCCGTCTGCATCGTTGACGTAAAATGCAGGGCCTCCCGCAGGAGAGATTGTTGTGGATTCGTCTCCCCAAGGAGGTGTTGACCATACTCGGGGCAGACGATGACACACGTATGCTCTTGCACAAACCCTGTTATGGGCAGTTGGATGCGCCGCGGCGCTGGNGGCAGACGATGACACACGTATGCTCTTGCACAAACCCTGTTATGGGCAGTTGGATGCGCCGCGGCGCTGGTTCCTGGAAGCTTCCCGCAGATTGACTTCATTGAAGCTTCGCCCACACATCCTCGACCCCTGCGCCTTCATCATCTGCGAGACAGACTTCCCTGAGATTGAGGCCACAGACCCCAGCAAGTGCTTTGGCAGTGAGCGCATCGTTGGTATGATCTGCATCCACGTTGACGATATGTTGGGTGGCGGATTGGCTGAATCCAAGGTCTACCAACATGTGATCGCTCAGCTGCGTCAGACCTTCAACTTCAGGGAATGGAAGGACCAGGACAAGTTGGAGTACTGTGGGGCCACCCTGACCAAGACCGATACTGGTGGATGGAAGTTGGATCATGCTGAATACCTTCACAAGGTGAAGCGGTAGGGTGAACCAGCTCTAGTTCCAGGACTCCTGATGTACTGGAGCTACCAGACGACCCAGCTGAGGGGATTGTTGGGCTCACTTCAATGGCCCGCTGTGCAAAGGCAACCACATCTGCAAGCTTCGACATCCCTGCTCTCTGGACAAATCTCTGCAGGTCTCATCAAATCCATCATGGATGCAAACCGACTCCTTCGATTTGCCAAGACCAACAGCGATGTGGCTTTGTGCTACGAGCGACTTGGTGATCCTCAAGATCTTCGTTTGGTCACTATGGTTGACGCTGCATTCGGAGTCCGCCGTGATGGCACAAGTCAAGGAGGCTACATCACTATGCTGGTGTCCAAGTCCACCTTTGATGGAGTGGAGGGAGCATACCACGTCATTGACTGGCGCTCCTCAAAATTGCCACGAGTGGCGAGATCTAGTTTGGGTGCTGAGTCCCAATCGGCCAGTCAGGCTTGCGACAACCTGGACTTTGTGTGCCGCTTCTATCAGCACCTACTCGAGCCCAACGAGCCCCTCTCCAACATCCTTCACAAGCCTAGTCCTTTGGCTCCCACGCTCATCACCGATGCGAAAGCATTGTACGATTCGTATCATCGGGAGAGCCTGAGCAGTGGCCTTACCGACAAGCGCACTGGCTTGGAAATCAGAGTTTTGCGTGAGGGTNAGCATTGTACGATTCGTATCATCGGGAGAGCCTGAGCAGTGGCCTTACCGACAAGCGCACTGGCTTGGAAATCAGAGTTTTGCGTGAGGGTGTGGAAGCTCTGGGCGGGCGGCTCAAATGGATCTCTTCTGAGCGACAATACGCAGACTCCATGACAAAGGAGAGTACCAGGCAGCTCCTTGCAGATCGCCTTCGCTATGGGCGAATCAAATTCTCCTGGGATCCTGAGTACGTTGCGGCAAAGCGCAAGAAGCTCACAGATCGCAACGCCAGCCGCGACGAATTCTCACAGCCCCTGGCATCGGTTCCTGAGGAGGAGACCATCCCCATCGAGACCTTTGCGATGCTCAACCATGAGATCAAGTATGACCTGACAGACTTCGATGCATCCTCTGGCAAGGCTGTTGCAGATCTGACGCTGCGTCATGGCCAAACCGAAGATGTGGTGCTGCCCGAGAATAAGCCGAGCTTGCACTACATGCTGCAGTATGTGTACCGTGCTTGCATGGCTTGCATGCTCTTCTACCTGGCCAAGCTCCCTGGCGCTGCTGCTTCGAGCNATGTGTACCGTGCTTGCATGGCTTGCATGCTCTTCTACCTGGCCAAGCTCCCTGGCGCTGCTGCTTCGAGCATTGCTGATGATGCCCATGGAGTATGTGGTGTCCCACCACAACTGGAAGTGGCTGCCCCAAACCATCCTGGAACGTTCACTGCTTCATCATGCTGGCAATACTGGTGGTCCTTGGAGGAACCTACGCCATTGGACGAAAGGTTGGTTGGGACAAGGGTGTCAAGTACCAGCAAGATGCCAGNAGATGAGAAGGCTGATGAAGTCTACAGACTTCGAGATGAGGTCACAGCCCTTCGCGCCCAGATTGAGATGGCTGGATGGAATCTGCCACCACCTGGCACTTCCCTGGAGCGACAGCTGCAGAATGTGCGCAACCAGCTCTTCAACATGGAACAGAGCTTCTGGCAGAAGGATCAACAGCTGGTGCAGTTGGATCGCAAGCGCATGGGACTACTTCGTCAAGTCCATCTATTGCGCCGATGGTTTCAACAAGGACGTGACCTGGCGATCCGAGTGCATAACCATGCACATGTGTCCTGCCCCGTGGGTGGCCCCATCTACATGGCCGGCAGAGGAACTGTGTGGCACAAGAATGTGGATTGCCCACAGTTNCCATGCACATGTGTCCTGCCCCGTGGGTGGCCCCATCTACATGGCCGGCAGAGGAACTGTGTGGCACAAGAATGTGGATTGCCCACAGTTGAACCGCAGTCACCAAGCTGGAACGGTGATTGAGCGACATGCCTGTGAGGCTTGCTCATGTGATCGGATCCCGCCGTTCATGTACAGTGGCCGCACGACCACCTTGGGCCAAGACTTGGAGGCCTTCCTGGCGCATGAGCTGGACGACGTAGACCCGGAGGAGCTTGCAGCATCTGCCGCGCAGCTAGCAGCTGACCAACAGGAACGAGACCGAGCTCGGGCTGCCAATGAGTTGGCTGCGAAGCAAGCGCATGATCGTGAACAAGCTCGGGCTAGCAACGATCTCCTATGAGCGACCCCCATCGAATGAGCCGACATTTTGTTTTCACTTCCAAGGGTCCGACCGGACTCTAGGTTTTGCCTTTGAGATGTCCGAAGAGACATCGAATCCAAACAATTTCCCCCGTGTGAAGATTGCATCCGCATCTTGTGTATCACCACTTCTGCCCGTAACATGTGGCTTAAGTGGTGGGTGCTTTTGCAGCCATAGGCTGGCTGACGACGACTGGACTTCGTGGGCCAGGTTCATTCTTGACACATACATATAAGAAAGATATACTGATATACAATGATATACATGTATACATACACATGCACTGATGTTTATAATATTTATCAAATAGTTACATTTGAAGCAATGCACTGAGATCCGTCGTGATCGAGGTGGCTCGCTCTTCTGCGTCAGCGGTCCGGGTGAGGTCCATGAATTGACCAGGGCTTCAAGCGGCCTTTATGAAGCAAAGTGGCGCTTGACGCAGGAAGTCCGGGGAAAGGTGACCTTGACCCTTGTTGGATTTCAGTTTTTTTTTTCCAGACTTTAGAGAGGTTTGTTTTTGATGTACTTGATGAATTGGAATACCTGTTGAAGGTTGCTTTGCTTGGGTTCTGAGAGATATATCTGACCTTCGTTTCTTGACTCGGACTCAATGTTATAACAATGTATTCAAAGCAGGCCACTACAAAATACCACGGGAGCATTCGCATACCTGGACCTATATAGGGAGCATATTGGCAAAATGCCAGCTGTAGAAATGTTATTCTATAGATCTTCCGACCTTTTCCACCTTGCCCAACCTTGGCTGCTTGAGGAAGTTCACGAAGAACAAGTCCGACGGCATCTTGCAGAGAAGTGCTGACTTTGTTCGGACCATCTTCGGAGGGAACTCTGATGACTGTGAGGAGATGACGGTCGCAGCGTCGCTTGGACGTTGGAGCAGCCGTGTTTTGAGAGGGGAGCATTAGGGCCAGGACTTGAGTCAGCATGAAACCAACATGATCATCAGTCAGCGATTCCTGGAACGTATTGTAGCAAGCCTCAAGAAATCTCGGAAAATAGAACAGTCAGTGATTTACCGCTATTTTAAGCAAAAAATGTCCTTTCCCATCTAGAGGTCTACAACGAATACCATCCATTCCTCCAAGGATTTCTGTGACGCCCAGGCCATCCTCCTCGGCTTCCGTGTGGCACATCTTTTGTCAGCTGAATTTTGGCGCCAAGGCATCTTCCAAGGCCTGGGCGATGGATCCGAAGGCACGATGGATCCATGGAAATTCGGTATGTACTACCTACGTTTTTTAAAGATTAAGTCCATATGTGCCCATGGTCAAGAGTTGGATCATATATCCATATTGAGATCTAAAAATTGAAGACTTGGAACGAAATATAGACCACGTGCGGCGTTGTAACGTGAGATCAGTGATCAAAACGAGATCAGGGAATGGACAACGAGGTAGGGTCCTCCCTGCCTCTAGCAGAAACCTCATATAACTTCTGTAGTTCGTATGCTGTATATATTGTGTATATACAGTTGGAATAGACATTTAAGTACAACGATAATCATAAACATACATATGAATATACATGTAAGTAGGCATATTAATGTGAATATCATTGTACATATGCGAGCAAATATAAAATGTACAAATACATAAACATGTAAATTAATTGCACAACTACATGACTAGATACATACATAAATAAGTAAATACATACATGAATAGATAATTCGAATATATATAAGTATATATAATATGCGTATATATATATATTCCCACATGTATAATGAATACAAACACACACACACACATAGTCACAGAGTTGGAACCTTTGTTAAAGCAGACCTTTGTGTTGAGTCCCCCCCACAGGACGAGTGGGGACCCTTCGTCTCAGCCTTGCACCAGAACCTGTCAGCAGGCGTGTCATCCAGGGGTCAGTGGGGCACGTTGGGTGTGCATCCCACATGCGGGTTCGCCCAAAACTGGTGAATACACCAAAATGACTGTTTAGTGGGGAACATGCTGATAAAACAAGGGATTTCCCTTGCAGAAATTTGAGGCATCCTATTTTCAGAGAAAGCCAGCATGTCATATTATGATATAGAATCGAAGAGAACTGATGCAAATCAACACCAACCGCAGAACTTGCAAACATGCTGAAACAAGGCCTTCAGAAGCCTTGTGTGCTGAGCAGATTGTGAATGAATCAAACCTGTTCAATTCTGGCTTTTGATGGCTGCCACAAAAGCATCATGGATCCTTAGATGAGATAACTCCAGGTGGGTTTGTCGCAAGATAGGATATTCTGAAATCCCCAGTTGAAGATTTGTTTCTGTTCGAAAAATAGATGGTTTGTCAAGGTATTGATCATTCTTGGACATACTAGAAATTTTCTTCGGATATCCCCATCGTCATTGGTTTTACCCTCCACCCATTGTTTTTCTTTAAACTACTCATTTGAAGATCCCAACACACACATCACCAAACATTTGACCACTTTGGGACCCCTGCCAGGGCCTGAGATGGAGAAGGCTGAGCGGAAAAGGGATAGGTTTTGCCTTTAACAAAATGGTGGTTGAAACGATGATAATAGGAGATTTAACTGACACAAAAGGGTGGTAGAATCAGGGATCAGCAAAAACCTATTCCTGTTCAGTTGCAGTTGCTGGGCATCTTTGTTTTGGTTGATAAAAACTGCAGTTTTTCAAGCGAACCCCTTAGTTGTGAGCACGAATTTTGGGTCGCCACAACTTGCTGGATCTGCAGCCTCCAGGCGTCACTGCTATCGCACGCCATCGAAGTCTTTGACGCGCTGTGCTTTGAGCTTCGGCCAGAGCCAAATCTGGACCTTACCTGGCTGCTTGGTGGACAGGTCGAGCACCCTCTGGCAATTCAACCTGGCAATGGAAAAAATACATTCGAAAAATTAGATACCATTTCTGGCATTGTTGTAGATGAATTTCCGTTTAAACTTGGGATCTTGATTGCCAGGTTAAATCACCAAAGGGAAATCATAGAAAATGCGGGATGAACAATCCTGAATTTTTGCAAATGGGGCAAATGAATGTCAACCAGCTACAAATTTTGGGGGAATTTTTGATTGCCATTTTTCAGTACCAGGGGAAAAATCGTGAAACCTCTTATGGAGGGTAGCTTCCTGAAAGAAATTTCTCAAGGTCGCACAGATCAATTTATTCCAATCGGACCACTCCTTTGGATTGGAATGAAGCTGCACTCCTGCCAGGTTCTTGCATTCGAACTGATCGTGTTGATTTCCATTAAAACCAGAAGCCTTCCAAACAGCAAGACTCTCTGATGATCAGAGAAGCAGCACATTTCTGAAACCTTTTGATGTGTTCGTTGACCTTTTGACTCAGGTTAGCTCGCCCGATGACACCGTTGCAAGGCATTTTTGCCAGCTACATCTTGGGACGCATCTTTGGACCGGCAGACTCGAGCATCGTCAGCAAGCGTGGCTTCTTTCGAGGCGAAACCAGCAACGCAACGTTGCTGCCAAGCAACAGAGGGCGTACATATCACCTGACATGTTCGTAAGCATGGTGAAACTAGGGCGAACTTTCTCCAAAAGGTCATGTTGAGGACATATTTGGAGAACCGTGTTCTAACTCACTGATTGTTCTTCTAGCTAGCTCACACGGGAGTAGTCTGCATGTAAGTGGTTTGTTGTTTGAGCCATTTGGAACCCAAAGAAGAGCAACACTTGGCGTTTCGAATACCGGTCAATCCATTCATTGGTTTAACTGTCCGACAGGTTGCTTAGTGCTCGTAGAGCAGAGGAGCTCGGGAGAAATTTCGGACAGGCATCCATAACTATGTAGCAAATGGTGGAACCTTTGAAATCTAGCAAGGAGGTAGAAGAATATCTCTGTGGCAGGTGATGCTCCTACTGGGGGTGGCACAAATATTTTGGGATTTGTATTTATCTGTGTCATGTGTGAGTCACCTGATTGTCCAGGAATTTGCGTGTTTACCTCCGCTTGGAAATCACAGAAACATTTTATTTGCGCTGACATCAGAAGTGTGGGGTTTCGCAACTTCCTGTTCCTTCGAAAATATCGACAGTCGAGTTTGTCAACTTTTCGATTTCAAACGTAGGCTTGTCGCTGGTTATTTCGTCTTTAGGCAGCATTTCACTGCGCAATTGACTGCGCCAAAATTATCCAATTTGCAAGTTTTTCTGTCGAAGGCTCTGTGACAGTGACAGGGCGAGTGATCAGTTGCACAATCCACAGACACCCACGAATGCCTCGAATCTCCCTGAATGCCAACCACTACATAGGCTTGTCCAAAAATCGAGTGTCTATCCCACAATCCACTGCTTCATCATCATGTTTACCGCCAAATGTGCAATAAATTGAGGGCCCAGGGCTAATTTCTGGATAAACCTTAAACCCACTTACTCGTATACTCGTATGTATTTCCAAGCCTTTTCTTCACGCACTGCGGTGGCTCCCCAAATGCCATGGCCACAGCTTGCAGGAGTGGTGGCAAGAATCAGAAGGACAAGGTGGTGAGCGAAAGAGTCTGTGAAGTTTTGAAGGCCATCAGCTTTCCTTGTCAGGGCTAGAATGGCGGGATCCTCCCAAGATACCCAGGACCAATCTATCCAATGGGATCGTGTTCGTAGCTTTATATGACGTTTATGTGGGTCTCAGTTCACTCAGCAAGCTGAGGTCAAAGTCTGATTCCCAACTCTGAGAGTCATTCGAAGGCAGTCCCATTCGGAGATCATTCCCAAAACACTTTTGGTCCCAAGGTGTATTTTCACAAACATGCTGCTTCGAATTCAACGAAGTGAACATTGAGACGCGGGTGGCCTTTGCATGCCTTTGTATTGAAGTAGTTGCCAACCTCAGCAAGCGGAGTACTCCCCTATGGAAGTGGATTGGGTTTGTCTGAAAATGGTGTACCCCAACACCCCAATGGTTGATCATCATTTTTCCAATTAATCTTTGCTATGTGGGGCTTTTGGACAAACCCAAACATGCATTGTCTCACTTGTACATGATAATGACAATAGATGATGTTTTCATTCCCTATATTTTGCCATGTTTTTCCTTGTTTAGCTGCTTCCAAGTGTCCAACCCGGTCAGTTCCAGGTTTTCCCCCCCCTGCAAAGGACCCAGGGCAGAAGCTCTCGGTGAAGAGAAGGGATGGCGGTGCAGTTTCTTGGCCGAAGTGCTGCAAAGTGGCGAGGTGAGAAATTGACTTCGACTGGTGGCATCAAACATGTTTGTTGTTCTTAGATCTTTCAGCTATGTTCATAAACTCTGGATGGATATGGATGCGGTGTCCAATGGTATTCAACCTTGCATGGGTTGGGTTGAGTGGGGTGGACAGCGGCCAAAAGAGAGGAATCAGAATCCTCACGTCAGGAGGATGTCGACATCAAGAATGTGAAGCCCATCTGGCGCACCAAACCCGATGAAATGCTCAAGGGGGTCCAGGCGATGGGAAACATGATGAACCTCCCGAGCAAGTGCGATGAAATCTCCACATTCAAGTCTTTGCTGTAAGCATGGATCATCTTTTATGGGTTTTGTCATGGTAGAGACCATGGATATTGGATCATGGCTAGCCATGGTTCATCGCAGTCAATCAAAGGGCGGTCATTTCTGCTAGACTTGCGAGGATCACGTTCTGAATGCCCTGATGGCTAGTGGTTCTGATGTGGAGCTGCTCTTCGACCAGGAACCTAGGCTCAAGTTGTCATGTGTCCCAAGATCTGGCACAATGGAGCCATACCGGGAGGATCGCTGAGGTTCGAACATTGGGGACGCCTTAAAAAGCCTCCAGTTGGTGGTCTCGGCAGAGAAAAACCACTGGGATCTGTCGCTCATTTTGTTTGCGATAGTCTTCAATACATACCCTCCGGTAAACTAACATAACTATGGGAAATCACCATTTTTAATGGGAAAATCCACTATAAATGGCAATTTTCAATAGCTACGTTTAATCACCAGAGGGTAAAGCATAGTATGATATCATCAAAATCCACTGTTGGCTCTCTTACAGCCACTGCTCAATTGTTGGCTTTGGCTGGGATGAAAATCCACAATTTTTGGGTCCCTTCGGAATGGATCAACACCGAGGAGTTGTTTTGTGCCCGATATGGACTACAAGCTCTGCTGAGACACGATGCTGGCAAGGGCGGTGTCCAGTGGATCAATGTCATGAGGTGGGCTGGGTGCTGAATGCTTCTGATGGCTGTCGGCTATGCTTTTCCGCATCCACACTGTATTACTTTGCCATTTGCCCTGAAAAATTGCTAGTCAGTTTTGTGCCAAAACATCTTTTTGTTTGCCAGTTTTTCAAGTTCATCCACTGATGGGATCATCAGGGTTCCTGAAATGAATACCTTGATGTGCTGCAACCTGGTTGGAGCTGACTTTGCCCGGCTCAGGCACCTCGTCGAGGTTGAATTGGTCGTTGGCAATTTGACGCTCGTCCAAGTTAGGTCCAAGTTGCTGTGGCGACTAGCTTGTCCCTCCATGCTGTACCCCCAAAGTCCACCAAATAAACTGATCTTGATAGGACTTATTGATCCTCCTTAGTGGACATATCCAAAGGCCATTGACATGCGTTCTTTGAGTTGGGTACCTTGGAACTGGGAGCAAGAAAACTCGAAACATCATGGCAAATCAGATTCTAATGTCACTAGTCTTCGGGCTAGTTTGGGCATGCGTCAGTATCAAAATCCAAAAAGTGAGGTTCTGTTCATTTTGGCATGCGAACCAAGATAGATACATTCAAGTTGACTTTACTGTCAATATTCAAGTTGATGACTGCGGATGGTCGTGCAATATCCCGCATGCCGACACCATCCTGTCTTTGGATGGATGCAACCCGATATTGCCACTGGAATCAACACATGCATCTGAACCACGAATTGTCCCAAAAAATGATGATGTACCTTAGTGGCAAAAAAACCCACTGGATTTGGAGTGCTGCTTCCGGGCTCCACTTTTGGTTATACCCATATTATGCATGCTTCTTAAAGAACAGATACAGCACTAAAAAAATGGGTGGTTTCGCCATCTGCGTAGGAACCTTCACGAGCTCTTCAAGCCGATCGCATTCTCAGTGCCACCATTAGGTAGGGGCAGATGAGGGAATCCCCAGTAGGTAGCCTGACAGTTGCTGAAGTTTCAGCCAAACATTTTGGAGATTCAAGTCAGGTATGTAACTGAAGATGTTTTCTTTTGAAGACTCCGCGCTGGGGGATAGCCAAAGTACACCCTATCATGAGGTGGAATGAAAGGCATCTTGCTCATAGTCATTGCCGTTAGTTGACAACTCACATCCTCTTGTTTTGCTTCAATTTATATAGGTCAATGTACAACCAATAGTATATGACCCTTGTATATGGATTGCATAAAGTTGCGCCTTTGGGGGTGTATGCATTCTCTTCCAGACTGGCATTGTCATCGAAGACCTGCGTTGCCCCCTGCTGGGGCTTTTGGAACATATGGTATGGAGACTCGTAGGCTATACTCTAGCTCAACATAATTGGCAGAAAAGAGGCCTTGCTTCAGGTTCCTGTCGTAGATGTACATCCAGACTAATGATCGGGGACACATGCCACTCTTACTATATTATCTGTAGCCCTTGTTTTCCTCCCAAACAATAATTGGAAATTTGGACATTTCTAGCAGTGGTCGTCAGATCATGCAGGCGATTCTTCCTTGCACCATGCCCTGCTGGACGTTGGAACAATCGTGGATCACATGAAAGACCAGACGCGCGAGGGCTTCTTCGAGATTTTGTTGGGCCTGGTCAAGATTTGCCTTAGCAATGGAGCAGTGGCCAAAACCCTGATAAATGCGTTGGAGGGGGATAGATCCATGTAGAGTCTGTCGGGACTATGTGGAAAATCCTTATATACCCACCAGCCAGATGGTATTGAAGGGGTGGTGGCCACTGTTCGCTCGTTTTGTGTCTACCCAAGAAACTCCCTCCAGAGAGTCTCTTTGCCGAAGCAGGGGATTGCCGCTTCAAGATCCTTTAAGTTCCAGGTTGTGTTCTTTTGTTTGCTTTTCTTGTTTCCAATCACCAGCAAGACATTGGAAAGATGTATAATCTGTATAATTATATAAACATACCGCAACAACAATCAGAAAGTAATCCAGACTATTTCCCGTTTTCATCCGTTTTCAAGCTTCCTTCACGTCCTCATGTGCAAGTGCCACACATCCAAGGTCGCCGCCGCTGCATGGAGGACCTCATGAGCGTCCTGCTAGCGTCTGAAGGGACGCCGGGTGAGTCGCTTTGCTGCCAACTCACGACCGGTGCTGGTGGGAGAGTCTGCTAAAATGGCGGAAACTACTGGTATTGCAATGGTGATTTGGGTGAGCAAGAAGGCATGGAAAAACTGTGGCAAACTGAGATTGGATCAGAACTTCCCAGGCTCTATCCTCCCAGCGTATGTGCGCGCACCGGTCGCCAAGGACCAGGTTGAAGAGAGTGACGGAGTGGTTCATGGG
This sequence comes from Symbiodinium sp. clade C Y103, assembly GCA_003297045.1. Classification (NCBI taxonomy): domain Eukaryota; class Dinophyceae; order Suessiales; family Symbiodiniaceae; genus Cladocopium; species Cladocopium sp. clade C. Next base: position 12,307 of record BGPT01002335.1, on the reverse strand, counting down.
AACGACGGAGAAGTCTGAAGATCCCAAGGCACAGCCGCGATTGGTCCAAGAGAAGGGCAGCAAGGGGTTTGCCCAAAATGGGGGTAGCCTCAATATCCAGCGGTTTGGAAAATACTTTTCGCCAAATCAAATTTGCCATAAATTGGGGTAAAACCTGTTTCGGACAAACCAAAGTACTTTGGAACTGACACAGACCCTATTGAAACTGAGATGAGCAGTCCTTGAGCAGGGCTCTTTGGTACCTTGGTCTTGGTTTCTTGAGGTGAGGGTTGAGCTGTTCAATTGTGTGTGTATCAGCCGTATGCTGGCATATGCTGGCTGCAGCTTCGACACACTTTCACGTTTTTTCCCGAGAGCGTCTGCGAAGGGTTTTTCGTAAAAAGAGATCTGCATTATTACAGTTTCATATCTTACATCTGCATATCTTGCATCTTCATATCTTCACATCTGCACATTTTACATCTTCATATCTTCACATTTGCATATCTTCACATCTGCACATCTTACATCTTCATATCTTCACTAGACGTGTAGAATGTAGAAGTATAGAAGTGTTCTGCACATCTTACATCTTCATATCTTCACATCTGCATATCTTCACATCTGCTCTTCACATCTGCACGTCTTACATCTTCATATCTTCACATCTGCACATCTTACATCTTCATATCTTCACATCTGCTCTTCACATCTGCACATCTTACATCTTCATATCTTCGCATCTCCACATCTTACATCTTCATACTTCACATCTTCATATCTTCACATCTGCATATCTTCACATCTTCATATCTTCACATCTGCATACTTTTCTCTCTTCTCTCNGCCACCGAAGAATCACGAACTGCAACCCTTTCGCACGAAACGAGGTTCGATCGTCAAAAACTGAGGTAAAATTGCGATTTCACGGTGCCGGGATGAACCTTTCACGCACGAAACGAGGTTCGATCGTCAAAAACTGAGGTAAAATTGCGATTTCACGGTGCCGGGATGAACCCTTCACGCACGAAACAAGGTTCGATCGTCAAAAACTGAGGTAAAATTGCGATTTCACGGTGCCGGGATGAACCCTTCACGCACGAAACGAGGTTCGATCGTCAAAAACTGAGGTAACATTGCGACTTTCGACGGGTCTACGCGGGTCTACAGCAACCTTTACGCACGATATGAGATTCGATCGTCAAAAACTGAGGTAAAGTTGCGATTTCGAATGTCCGGATGAACCCTTCACGCACGAAATGAGGTTCGATCGTCAAAAACTGAGGTAAAATTACGATTTCGAATGTCCCGGATGAACTCTTCACGCACGAAATGAGGTTCGATCGTCAAGAACTGTGGTAAAATTGCGATTTTACGTGTCTGTGTCAAAGTGTTTGTGCGTAAAAAGGTCTGTGTGTAAAAAGGGGGTTGTGTGTCAAAACTTTTGTGTGTAAAGTGTTTGTAAACGCGGTTGTGTGTAAAAGCATCTGTGTGTAAAGGTGCTTGCGTGTAACAGTGTTTGTGTTTAAGGGTGTCTGTGTGTAAAAGCGTCAGTGTGTAAAAGCGTCTATGTGTAAAAGCATCTGTGCGTAAAGGTGTTTGCGTGTAAAAGGGTCTGTGTGTAAAAGCGTTTGTGTGTAAAAGTATCTGTGTGTAAAAGTGTCTGTGTGTAAAAGTGCCTGTGTGTAAAAGCGTCTGTGTGTAAAAGCATCTGTNGTTTGTGTGTAAAAGTATCTGTGTGTAAAAGTGTCTGTGTGTAAAAGTGCCTGTGTGTAAAAGCGTCTGTGTGTAAAAGCATCTGTGCGTAAAGGTGTTAGCGTGTAAAAGGGTCTGTGTGTAAAAGAGTCTGTGTGTAAAAGCGTTTGTGTGTAAAAGTATCTGTGTGTAAAAGTGTGTGTGTGTCAAATCGCTTGTGTGTAAAAGCGTCTGTGTGTAAAAGCATCTGTGTGTAAAAGCATTTGTGTGTAAAAGCATTTGTGTGTAAAAGCGCTTGTGTGTAAAGGTGCTTGCGTGTAAAAGTGTTTGTGTGTAAGGGTGTCTGTGTGTAAAAGTGTGTGTGTGTAAAAGCGTCTGTGTGTAAAAGCATCCTTGTGTAAAAGGGTCTGTCTGTAAAAGCGTCTGTGTGTAAAAGGATCTGTGTGTAAAAGGGTCTGTGTGTAAAAGCGTAGCGACTGTGTGTAAAAGGGTCTGTGTGTAAAGGTGCTTCTGTGTAAAAGCGTCTGTGTGTAAAAGCTTCTNCGACTGTGTGTAAAAGGGTCTGTGTGTAAAGGTGCTTCTGTGTAAAAGCGTCTGTGTGTAAAAGCTTCTGTGTGTAAGAGGGTCTGTGTGTGAAAGGGTTTGTGTGTAAAAGGGTCTGCGTGTAAAAGGGTCTGTGTGTAAAAGCGTTTGTGTATATATAAAGGGGTCTGTGTGTAAAAACGTTTCTGCGAAAAGATTGCAAAAGCGTCTGTGACGTCGTTTTTCTCTCTGCATATCTTCCCATCTTCACATCATCATATCTTCACATCTACCCATATTCACATCTTCACCTTATCACGTCATCACATCTTCAAATGCTCACATCTTCATCTCTTCACATCACACATCTTCACATCTTCACATCCTCACTNATCCTCACTCACATCTTCACATACTCATCAATCTCTTTCCATTTGCGCCTTATACATTCAAATCTTCTTTGTTTGAGACATCTTCATATATTCCTGACTCTTTCTATGTTTCATGTTATGCGATCTTCACAGTTACATATCTCACTACACTTCTCTTCGCTCTCGGGCCATCCGTCGTCTAGTTTTAAGAGAAAGTGTCAAATTCGCAAACAGACTTTCAGGTGGGTTGGAATCACCAAGAGGTGTTTGTTTGAGTTTTTCGAGAAAATGTATTTGTGCCAACATCTTGGAGAGAAACAAGTACAGGTACAGGACTTCCCAATACTTCCCCTGGCTCTTTGATTGCGGAGGTATTCTTATTAAGATATGCCAGCCGCCATTTGCGCCGCCAACCTCGCCTGCAGGCCTTATTGCACAAGATCTTGGGAAGCCGTACCTTCGGAGTTTCCCGGTGGCATTGCATGTTTTCTCTGCTTTTGAGGTATCCATGCAGAAGGATTTCACTAGAACTTTGTGTCCTGGAAACTGGTAGTGCACAAGCTTTCCGTGTCGTCTTTGTTCCAACCTTTTTGCATCTACTGATTTTGCGTTCCTTCTCTGCCAAAGCTGAGGACTACCACAGGTTTCTGACGTTGAACACTGAGAAACACAGCTCCCCATCGCGATTGGGAGCTCTTTTTAGGCTCTTCCAAAAGGCTGGATGTTTGAAGATCGAGCTGTCGGGCACCTGGGAACAACTCTTTACGGCTTCTTGGATGGTTGGTGAGGTACTCCTCGGTGGTGGGGTTGGAAAGATGGTCCTGGAAATCAGAAGTTGAAGGCTACTACCCCAGTTGCATCAGGTCAACCTAAACGATCCTGACTTTGAAGATATGAGAAACCTTAAGGCAGGTGGTCCAACTAGCATTGAGTTCTACCTTGCTTCCCTGAAAGCGCACTGGCATCCAGCAAGTTAGCATCTTCCCCAACGCTCTTAAAGAGAATAATAAAGAGCATAATCAATTCAACGCTTGTTTGTCTGGTTCCTGTGGTGGATGGCACTCTCCAACGGATCTCATTGTCACAACTTCGCTAGCATGGATGACGAGCATATCTCACTACTCCTTCAATATCCCTCAATGCCATTTGCCATTGCCACTCTTCATCCAACTGTCTGGTTGCTGGCAGCGCCATTTGGTCACCCACGTATCACATAGCTCCCTTGGAGGCCTCCCAAAACTATAGTGGGAATTGACAAGATATCATACACATTGTGATGGGTGAAAATTATGCCCCCTACTGAAAAAAGACAATTCAACAGGAAACCAGAATAATTTTGTGGCCCGTTGGTACCTCAATTTTTGGCCATACCAAAATCATATAGACAGCATATAGATTGCTCCTCTTGATGCCAGCAGAACACCCTTCAGCTTGCGGTATTTTGAGCCGCCACCCAGAAATTTGGCACAGAACACCACAATTGATCAAGAATTATCATTCCAAAAGGAACAACATCTTCCAAATCCAATCTTTGGGGTTCCATCCGTTTCATTCTGCCATGCGCACCCGAGGCTCTGATCTCTCGATCAGCTTGGCTCCCTGAGCCGCAGAACTTGCAGCTGGTGGAGGAGGTGGCCAAGAGCTTTGCAGCACTTCTCACAGAAGCTCAGGAGATATCTGTGGATATCTATGGTCACTCCATCAACACAACTATCTATGTTATCACATACAAGCCGTGCTAAGTCTAAATATGTTATTACATAGATGGAGTAACTATCATATCTACAAGTATGTTACTTATATTTACTTATTAGATGGAGTGACACCCTTCAACTATGAGTTTGTGGATGTCGATGGTGGATATATCGATTTGCAATACTTTGGGGGTGCACCGCAGGAATCGTACGTGAGTAAGAACCATACTATACCCCAGCGGAATATATTTGAGTACATCACTTACTAACTGGGATGCACATCCAAGTAGATCTGGCGATGTCAGAGCGAACCGAAATTGGCAAGGTATCTTGAGATATGGTAGGGATTTAAACAAGACCGATGGGGATCTAAGCAAACAAAAATACAAACTTCAGCAACAAGAAATTGGATTTCATCTGCAGAAATTGGGATTCAACAAACAAAGATACATAGGGACTTTATAAGCAGCGAGTGGAATTTGAGCAATCAAAATGATGATTTTCATCAACAGCAGCAACAAGACGACTTAACGGACGTCGAGCCACTGTGGGAATGGTTGCGTACCAAGCACTAAACACTGAAACATGTGGGTGCACGGATCTCAAGCCTTGACATATACTGAACTGGTTGGTGGTTGCAAATTGCTCTTGTATTTTCCGTCCTATCTGCGATGATGATCCCATTGACCTTTTTTTCCAGAGGCTGAAGCCACCCAGCAGTGAAATACCGAGAATATTGAGGCGAAGGGAATCAGGAATCCTTATCCAGACATGAAGGAAGCAGCCCCAATCGGGATGACTGAGTCGCGTAGCTACCAAGGGACTTGCAGAACATCCAGTTTTTTTTTGAGCTCCACTCATGGATTTGTTTGTGTTTCTTCTGCATTCGGTCTTTGCCATGGATTTTGACAACCAAGGAACAGGAAGAAAGCGTGCTGTCAATGCTGAAGCAGATGATGAAACTCATCTTGACGACCTGCGTATCCAAGGCGCCTGGGGTGCTGAGTTACCGCTTTGCAACAAGGCACTGCAGGCTTTCCGGGAGTGGTGAATCCCAAAGCGGCCTTTGCTCTACAGTGATACCATTACACCGGACCAGGAGTGGCACATGTTTTGGATGTAGCAGGATCTAAAATTAAAAGGTTACTTTAAGACCAACACTTTATTTGAATTCGGATGGACTGCTTCCTTCGTCCACCTCAAGCGGGATGCACTCATAATTGCCTCGGGTCCAGGGGAACAGAGAAGTGTATCTGCCTTTGCTGATGAAACACTTGAGCTCCTTGGCTTCTTCGAGTTCCGCAAGCTTCCCCTTATATAAGAGCATGGGTTTAGCGACCCAATGGTACGCCGAAACTTGATTGTACGACGTTGGTGTGCAAAAGCATCACCCTCAAAGCAGTTACGGCCTGATTCAGATGGCTTATGGACACCTCATGCCATTTGGGGCAAGTAACGACATGGGAGGGCACAATTCAGAACTCCAAAATCTGCAAAGATACTCTATTCTTGCACAATATAGTGACAATATGCACCTTAATGGCTTGTCTAGAGTCTAGAGTAGTAGGGGATGCAAAATGTCCATCACAAATTGGACATAGACATCTTCAGTACTGCAATCCACTTGTAAGAAACGATAGCACTGGTCGTCCTGTTCACTGAGGTGGTTTCATGCACCTTCTGGATCAAGCAGAGGCCAGTGGAGGGTCGGAACATGAGACTGAAGGTGCGTGGCAGTTCTTTGAGGAAGAGGGACCCGAAAATAGCAATCTTTGATAGTCTTGAACGCATACTTTATCTCGTTGGCGTATGTTGGATTGGAATTGTTGCCGATGGGTTGCATTCAGCATCCGATTGAGACGTAGCAACGTGCAGTCTGATCTCGCTGCTATTGTGAGGTCAAAGGTTTGATGTCTGAGTACATTTGGAAGCGGTGCAGTGGCTTGGATGCAGCAAGTGGTACCATTGGCGCGAGCCAAAGATGTGGTGAAATCAAATGGGTGAAGATTGGATTGCCATTGCATAGCATGTCTCCTTTGTTCATTTATCCCATGTTCTTTGGGGACCTGTGTATAGGTATCTGTGTTCTGAAACAACTTTTCTGGCACCCGAAAACTTGGTTGACCGTAAGTGACACTTGCTTCTCGGACCAGGATTAATCCAGATGTTCTACTGGAGAAGATGAATCCATGTTGGAAGTTTGTGGACACAAGCGTTGATTCACAACAGCTGGACCCAGAGATCGTCCATTCAACCCATTCGTCCACTTTTCACCGTGTGAATCAGGGCCAAGCGGAAGCGAATTTAGGTCATTTTTTTTGGGTAACCAGTTTTGCATACTGTTGCTATGTGGGATTCCTGCCCAACATGAATAGACTAGTACTGTAGAAAGCACCAATTTCGGGGACCATTGGTGCCCCGGTTGTGGTTGCCATACCCCATTCTTTGTGATCGGACCCTCCAATTTTTGAAGCTATATATATATATATATATTGGCTGGTTTCAACCCACCCAGCCGTTCTTCATGACGCAATTTTGGTAGCTTGAAACGGCCACACCGAACACCTGGGAGGTGATCGCAGTACCTCTTTTGGAAGCCTGGGACTCCGTCCCGAAGCGAAGCGGCTCGGTGCTACGCGTTGGGACCCGGGACGGTTTCTGCTGCTTCGATGGGAATGGCTCAGAATGTCTATGGAATTCTAGTCCGTAGATTAGATCTCCCTATGTTTGCTATCATGTTTGCCATGTTTGCTGATGATATGGGGCAAACATGGTTTTGATTACCCAAAAAATAGATGAATTGTTGAAGTGATACCAAAACCATCCATCTTGTGGGTTGGTACCCCATTTTTGAGCGATGGCCAAGCAATCCTGAAGTTGGGATCCATGATCAATGGAATGTGAATACTTGATCGAATGCTAAGAATGACAAACATTTGGTATCCCCAGTCAGTGATCCCCAACAACTGATTGGGCCCAATCAAGGATTGGTGTCTCTGGACCTTAACTTTGACTCATGGCTACATTATATTTGCCTGTAAGAGTTGTAAGTTTGCGCCCATTCTATGAACACCTATTACTATTCTTCAAAGCATACTTGTTCAATCCACGCAAAATCAGAACTGTTTTAGGATCGCTCATTGTTTAGCTGTCCTTATGCTTCCCAACTGGAAGGTACCATGAAATCCAGAATGTCTTCCAGTCAAAAAACATGGGTGAGTTTGCCAGCCAGCATCAATTTGCAATATGAATGGTCTCGTACTGTCGACATCTTGAAAAGAGAAAGCGTGCCTGTATTGGTAGGGTTTTTGGAGGCGTTAATTTTCCGCTGGAACGGATTACAGCTTGAACCCTTCTTAGCCACCCCTTTCGATATCACCCAAGAATCAGAGATGGTGAGGACCTGGGCTTTCAACCTGGCACCATATGAAGGTTTCGTGGTTTTGATGCGTGCCAATGGTCTACACAATGAAGAGACCCCAGGTGTTTTCTCATGTCATTTTTTTGAGAAGCAACCCCTGTGAGTCAGCTGACAGTCTCAACCCCATATACATATGTATATATATATAATATACATATGTTGGATTCGATTCTTCCATCCACACAACCCGGTCCTTGCCGCAAAGGAATGTGATGTGCACCCTACGTGCCGGCGGGGAGCTGTTGAGCATGTTTGCCACATGGTCTTTCGAAGTGGCGCCCCTGAAGCTCATCCGCGCCACGGTGAAAGAAGTCTGCCAGGCGAAACGTGGAGCCGCGGAGCCAGTTTCAACCAATCACAACGTCTCGCCCTGGCAGGACCAAAGCCTGTTGGTGCTGCTGGAGCCATTCCAACATGTCGGAAGTGGCCCACCGGTGGCTGATCTGGAGAAGGTGTCTTTTGGGGGGACGATGATATTTGGTGAATCCTGACAGGGATTTAAGCATACCCAAAATGGTTGATTTGGCACATGGTTTTTGGTGTCTTACTGTACCGCCAGGATTCAGTTATTCAGTTCTTAATTTCCTTATGGAGACATGTTGCTATGGTAGGTAGTTTGCTTACACTTGTAGAAGCAATTGAACCCTCTTCTGGCGTGGTTGTGTCAATAATGTATGAGTTCATGTGATTGTTCTTCCAGGATCAAATCTTAGACAAGTTACTGACAAATCTTAATCCTATCTTGCTCAGTGGAACTTAACGTTTCTTGGCCACTTCTGCCAGGCTTGAATTTGTGTATGCTTTTTTGCCAGGGCTGTATTTGCGTAATTAGTCTTGCAATGACATCTTGTATCCGGAAAAGGTCGAGCACTGGTTCCCAGAGTTCCTAATCAGATCTCATGACCTGGGAGTTTCATGCATCTCAGTTGCGCAGATACCCCTCCATGTTTTCGTATACTGGTATCATCGTGTTGATCGTGCAAGGTAGTTCCAATCTCAAAAGATGGTTGCAGTCTCCATGTCCTTCAATATATGGATAGGATATATAGGTATATGTGCAAGTACATGAGGTACCTATATATATATAGATGATAGATGTAATATATATAAATATATATTATACAATTCTATACACATAATGTATGTATATGGTATAGACGGTATAGACATACGCAACACACACACACACGTGTATATATATATATATCTATAGATTTATACTGTATGTGTATAGTAGTAGATATCTGTCATACAGATAAAGATATGATATACTGTACTCTCGTCTTTTCACTTTCAGGACCAGCACGACCCCTGCATCTTGCATGTTATAATGCCAGGAGATGTGCCAAGTGTTGGTGGAGATGCTTGCGAAGCAGGCGCCCTGGCACATCAGTTCGGATGGGTGGGTTGTCACGTGGCAATGGCTGAAGATTACTGAATGGCTGATTATTGTTTCCATAGAAAAGATTATGCATTGTGTATGATGAGCTTTAATTTGAGGAATTGACAATTTTGTAGCCATCAGCATTGAATGGTTTCTGTGGGTTTGTCCAGTTGAATGGGATTAATCCCAAATCATGGCCATTGGATTTTCGGGAACATGATGGTCAAGCATGTGATTTCAGGGTACCCTATTTTTGGACGAACCCCTATGATATTAAACATTAGGTTTGACATGATGAGCGTTACATTTACATTATATATTCTTTGAGTGATTTGATGGTACATCAAACATCAACAAATGAGAATAGAATCACTTTTCTCTGTCGGTCCATTGGTGCCAAATGGTATAAAATCCAATACGAAGGTGTACATTCATTTTAGAGAAGCAAGTTGCTGATTCAACATTCGTCAGCAGCACATGAAATCCGGTACCACGTGAATTCGTTCAGACCGGATCATAAAACGTGTATACTGACCCTCAACTGGTAAATTTCATCCCATGTTCAAAGGAAGCATCCCCTTTCTTTTCGTTGCCAGAAATTTAAGTTTTTCAAATGGTTTGCAATAGCTTCCCCACAGTAGTGGCAAGTCTGTTGTCGAATGAATTCTGAAGGAGCATGACAAGCTAACAATCCGACAGGGAGACTTTTTTAACAAACCGCCAATTCCTTTGCGCATCAGTCAACAAGAGGCTCCTGGAATCGGTGATGATAGCAGCAAGTTCTTGAAGGCGGTGAGGTTGCTACTGAATGCAGTAGGAACTGTCCCTGAGAGGCTGGGCAGGGTGCACTCGGGGTGGTCATTATCAAATATGGAACAGGCAAAAGGCAGGTCATGAACGGAGAAGAACACGGATTTTTGGCTCTTGCCACGATCAAAGATATCAAAGGTGCTTCCAGAAATGTATTGCAAGCCTACTTTTTCTTCCCTTTGCTCGCGAATCACATGTTTGCTGAACCCACAGGTCGTGAATACGCAACAGGATTCTGACAGAGATGGATTGCATTGATGTTCTGGGCATCACTATTTGAGGAGGATATGTCATGAGTCATGAGTGTTGTTCCTACTTCACGACTCCAGGTACCCAAATTTGGTTCTCTCTATTTCTTCTCTCGCACCTTTTGAACCTTGAAATTCAGGAATTCCAATCTACATCCATGAAACTTACGCCCCATCAGACTCCGAAATGGTTTTCCTCACAATTTTGGAATATTCAATGAGGACTAGAAAGCCAGCTTTTGCCTTGGCGCAACTGTCTAGGTATGAGCCAATGGTGGATGAAGCCTTGACCGTCCTCTTGGATGGTACGAACCATGTGGATGTTCCCGACTTGTTGGAGAGAAATGGGGAACCATGGCGATTGCTGTTGCAGGTGTCTTGGCCGAGTCTACGTACTACACACATTTTCAAAGCAGTTCGATTATGTTAGATTTGAGCATGGTTGCCTCAAACATTCTAAAGAAAATGTACTTCCAGAATTGAACACCACAAAACACCAGATTCTAGTCGACGATCTCATCCAAGTAGTAACTTCTTTCTGAGGCATGGGATCAGCTGGGGCAGGGTGCACAACAACAGCTGCAGAAGCTATTTCAGGTCATGTGGGTCTGGGGGACTTGGGTTCAAAATTGACAACAAAACGGGATGGTTCACAACTAAAGATCTACGGTTTCTAGAGCCTTAGATTCTGATCCATACGCAAATGTGTTCGACAGTTAGAGCGGGTTGGTTTCAGAGGAGTTTAAAGAATGTCTGTATGACTCTGTGGAATGGGCTTGTATGGCCTTAAATGCCAAGGATTTGATGCACTGTTCAATCAGAAAAAAATGTATTTTTCATGGTCCCCTTAATCAAATCCAAGATTTTATGAGGGCATCAGAGATGCACAGATGTTAAACTTTTGGAGAAAGGTAAGCCCACGGCCCAGCAACGACTCAAGGCAGCTCAGCTATACCTGGAGACACTGCTGAAAGGTGTGGTAGTGCTGGTAGGTATGGGTACGGGTCAAACCAGTCATGACAATATAATGACCATATTGTGCTTAATCGTGAATTAACAGGATATGAATGGATATAGTGGGAATTGATCGCAGTCACAAACGATAGGTGATATGGTGAACATACTTGTATTTGGTTGAATTCAAAGGACCCCACATTGAAACGTCCCTGAAATGATGGGTAGTCGAAGGAAGTTTAGAAGTGAAACTTCCGACAATATGGACAGTTGAAAAGCAGAGGTGAGAAGAGCCAAGATCACTTGTCGGTACTTCTTTCAGTCAAGATGAAGAAAGTCAGAAGAGAGAAGATAAGAGATGAGAAAGTAAGAAGAGCAGAGATGCAGGTGCGCGAAAAGGTAGGAAAGTCGCGAAACACTGTGTTTTCCCAATGTTTTGTGGCTCCGGAGGGTCGAAAAGTAGGCTCGCTAAAGCG
>BGPT01002334.1:57370-74115 GCA_003297045.1 Symbiodinium sp. clade C Y103 | reverse complement strand
ATCTCGTGTGTGCCCCAGGCTTTCCACGCGCGTCACGACACCTTGGAAGCATGAGACCAAGGGCGCCGTCATGAGCTGTGTGGCGCTGGTGACCATCATTGCCGCGCTAGGTGCAATGACCAGGGGCGCGGTGTCAAGGTGGCGCAGGGTGGTTCGGGCAGTCGACTGTAGTCGCCGGAGCTGCGGAGCCGTCGGGCCGCGGTAGGCGGAGACCTGGCACGCGGTGATTTCCACCTGCGGGAATTGCGCGTCTTCTGCCTGGTCGAGCCACTGCTGCAGCCGTGGGAACCATCGCTTGGCAACGTCGCCCCAAAGGGCAATCTGGATCAGGCTTTCGCCGTCGGCGAGGAGGAACCCGCCGACCTCACGGGCATTGCTTCCCTTTCCCTTGGCCCCGCTGGGGTGCAAGGCCTCATCTGTCGCAAGCACGAAGCCTGTCAGCGTAACTTCTTGTCGCACTGCCAGGGCGTGCGCCGCAGTGACTGTCTCCACGGTCACGACGTCCGTCGTGCCGCCTGCTGCCCCGCTGCTGCGGCGCCTCTTCGTGGGCGTCCCGGACAGCGATCCCGCAGGAAGNAGTGACTGTCTCCACGGTCACGACGTCCGTCGTGCCGCCTGCTGCCCCGCTGCTGCGGCGCCTCTTCGTGGGCGTCCCGGACAGCGATCCCGCAGGAAGCGCGCTGGAGGCCATGTCGGCAGCAAAGGTTTGCAGGGACACGCCCTGTGCGTCGGCGCAGTTGCGGGCGGATTCGCTGCAGCCGAACTTCTGCGAAATGGGCGCATCCGCCCAGCGCGCCAGCTGGCGCATGGATTGTCGACGAAACTGAGCACTACAATTGCTGTATGTTTGGTACGGTCTACGACGCGTGCACCGCCAGCTGCGCGACGCGCTGCTGACACGACTGCGCGACGCGCTGTCGTTGCACCTGCGTCGTTGTATTCCTCGTTGTGGAACTTTTTTTTTCCCAGTGATTACTGCAATGGATGTTTGGTTACTATGGCAGTCCACCCGTGCGCCACCGACTGCGCGACGCGCTGTCGGTGCGACTGCGCGACGCGCTGTCGGTGCACGTGCCTCACTGAAGTGGTCGCCATAGTACCGCGGCCGAGCTGCCGGACCGGACACGTTTTCCCGTCGCAGCCACTCAGTTCGCTCCCTATTCCACTGCGGAATACAAAAAAAACAATGCAACCATCTTCCACACGGCTTGTTTGGATGCCTCGTTGGCAGCTGGGCCCCTAGTCTAGTTGGAGATTCTGTCATCATATTGTAGTTGCATTGCTGTAAAAACCTATCGCAGTTTCCGCCAACCGGTCTCACTGGGGTTAGGACATGCCAACTGCCGCACTCGCCCACTGAGCGACGCTCTGTGGCCGTGCCCGCTCCCGCCTGAGCGACGCTCTGTCGGGACGGGGCTCTAGACTGCTGATCGATCAGCATCCGTCGCGGCCCGCGCTGCTGCTGTCGCCGTCGGTGCGCAGGAACCCGCCAACCTCATAAGCAAGGCCTTGTTGCCTAAAGCCTGTCAGAGAAACCTCCTGTCGCACTGCCACGGCATGACTTGTCGTCACAGGCTCTACCGTCACCACGTCGTCACTCGAGCTTTCCTCATCTTGGGCTGCCGCTTGAAGCGCATCCGCAGGGATGATTGGATCCACCATGTGATATGCCAAGGGCGACCCAGCCAGCACGTCACAGTCTGTCGCAATGGCAATCCATAGCGCGGCTAATGAACCGCCTCGGACCCCTGGCACTTTGGGTCTATCGGATGATGGGGCCCAAGCACCCGGCCGCTTGAGTTGCAGGTAGTCGGTGATCCACAGGCGATGCATCCACTTCCACTGGTATCCACCCAGCTTCAATTGACAGCGTCGGCATGCANCCGGCCGCTTGAGTTGCAGGTAGTCGGTGATCCACAGGCGATGCATCCACTTCCACTGGTATCCACCCAGCTTCAATTGACAGCGTCGGCATGCAGGAGTTTCACAGATCCGCATCCGACAAGGTAGATCGGGGGACTGCCAGCCTTTTTTCACCCGGTGGATGCGTGCAGGCAGCTCCACCAAGATCAAGGCAGTCACCGGGAATTTTGTCAGTAACTTCACCAATGCTGACATATTGGCTGCTGAGTCCAAGTTGTTCTCCTGCCATACCGGAAGATCCGCCATTGCACACTGGGACTACAGGCTGGGCGAAATCGGATTGAGCTAGGTTTTTTCGCGCATGTGCGCAGGGATGCATCCGGTGCGGTTGTGGCAGGCGCACCTTTCAACACCTACTGCGGTGCCTCGTGTAGCTGGCATGGCGCCACTGAGCGACGCTCTGTGGTGTCGTAACATTTGTTTGAAGTGGTCATCTTCTTCCATCCCTGCAGACGTGAACAAAAGAACCAAGTTCCGTGGGCCTTTTTCCATCAGTTGACAGACAGCTCGAACGCTTCCACCACAACAACCTGGCGGCAGCGGATGCGGCAAGAAAACGGGAAGAATGGGGAGGAGGGTGGCTGTTGTCGACTTTGTGGGCAAACTGCGCGACGCGCTGTCCGCCGCCGCAGCAGGTTCAGTCTTCGCCGCGAGGCTGCGCGACGCGCTGCCACGGGCATTGTGTGAACAGGTGCAGGTGCAGCACACGCAGGCGCACTCACAAGGTCAAATTAGCGCAGCAGCTTGCTTGGCTGCGTCCCTTTTCTGCGTTGATCGTGCGGCGTGTCTGCTTGCTGACCAGCGAGGTTGTCTGGCCGGCTGCGGCACGCGCTGCTACCTCCACTATCAGGACACAATGCAACCCGTGTACATGCTGGTTGTCCCCATGCACGGTTCACAACTAAAGTCCTGCTGCCCTATGACGTCACATACAAATGTGGTTACATTGTGCATAGACCTGCCTAGGTCTTTTCCTAGCTCCCTCACTTGCAGCTTCAATGGCAGCGCTTGCGATGGGCGAGGAGGTTGCGTCACCGCCACCCACTGAGCGACGCTCTGTAGGCGCACGTGCGTGAAAGGCCACTGAGCGACGCTCTGTGGCGACGCCCGCGCGCGTCACATCTCTCGTTGCCGCTTCCGTGGGCTGCGACGCTGGCGTGGTGCTGCACTCGCTTCGGTCGCCCGTTGCCGCTTCCTCTCTCCTTGTTTCGGCCTTCTGCCACCCTTACGCCGCCGTCGACGCTTCGGCCGCGGCGTCGGTTCGGGCGGCCCGGGTGGAGGCAGCTCCGCTGGCTGCGGTCCCGGTTCTGCCGGCGCTGCCCCGGCGCCACTTGCTGTGTGCGGCGGCGGCGACGCTTGCTCATCGCCTGCTATGCCGCCGGGCGCGTCGCCGCCCTCTTCGGTCGTTGGGACCGTTGCTTCGTCTGCAGTCTCCTCCTCGCTCTCTTCATTCTCGTACCTGGCAAACTTGGCCTGGTCCTTGGCCGCAGCCGCTGCGACCGTGTCGGCGCGCGCTCCTGCGGCGGCGCTCGCCGAAGCGCTGGTGGCCACAGCCGCCAGTGACCGCGCCAGTGACCGCGGCAAGCTCTTTGGCCGAGCACTCATCTCCACTGTGTTGGTGATCTCGTCCAACCTCTGCCGCGTGTCCTCCAGGCGTCTCATGAGGGTCGACCTTTGTGCCTGACAATCCTGGTCNCAACCTCTGCCGCGTGTCCTCCAGGCGTCTCATGAGGGTCGACCTTTGTGCCTGACAATCCTGGTCAAGGCGGATGAGGTCCCGCACCTGCTCGGCAACGCGTGCCACCATGGTCTCCGCCAACGCGCGATGCCCGTACGTGTGGAATCGATACTGCGCGNCAAAACTTGGGGCTGATTGCTGCAAGCGGAGATGTTTCTGCGTCAACTTGCGCCAGACCGCCTGAGCGACGCTCTGGCGGCCGGATTATTCTCAAGGAGTTACACGTCGTGTGGTATGCAAAGCGAGCCTATCAACGTAAAGGCGCTGCTCGGTTTGTCCCGAGGCGAAACACTGCACGTCCACTGAGCGACGCTCTGTGGGATGCACAGCAGTATACTTCTACCTTTCTTGCAACCCTACCAATCCAAAACTGACAACATT
Source organism: Symbiodinium sp. clade C Y103 (assembly GCA_003297045.1). NCBI lineage: Eukaryota > Dinophyceae > Suessiales > Symbiodiniaceae > Cladocopium > Cladocopium sp. clade C. The sequence goes on along the minus strand of BGPT01002334.1, from coordinate 70,073 downwards.
GGCATGGGACCCCAGGGATTTGTTGCGACGTGACGCGCTGCAAGCTCACTGACCGAAGCGCAATGGGATGTAAACTAATATAGGTCTACCTCTCTTGCAATCCTACCTATCAAAAAATGGCAACAATGGCACGAGACCCTAACGAAGAACATGGCTTCGCAGGACCGCACATCTCCTAACGACTCTTGTAGCACAGGGCAGGCCTCCTTCCACTGCTTCTGCCACGTCTCGGAATCCAAAGTCAATGTCGGGCTTCTCCGAGACAACACCTGCGAGGCACCGCGTCACAAAACTCCTGTTCCCGCTTCCAACACCGTAAACATGTCTTTAAACAGGTCGGGGACCAGCTGCCTGCCAACAAGTTCAACCACGCCAAAAAACAGGTCGGATTGCGGCGCTGGGGGAAAAAACGTGGCAGCAACTCCTTCTAATAGACCCCTGCTATGTCTACGCGTTAGACGCGTACCCCAAACGAGTAGGAAGAACAGTAAACAGGTCAGGTCGCACCACAGGCACAGAAAACATGGCGGCAACTTCTCCTAACAGGTTATGGCTGAATATCACCTTCAGCATCAAACATGGCCGTAAACAAGGCGGGCGGCAGGGGCCTAGCAACAAACAGCAACAAAAAATACATGCCAAAACATGTCAGCAGCGACCTGAGATGTCCTTGCTTCCGCCACTGCTCGGAGTCCAAAATCACTGTCGAACTTCTCCGAGGCGATACCTGCCAAAAGCGCGTCACAAAACTGGGGTCCCCGTTCCAACACTTTAAACATGTCTTTAAACAGGTCGGGGACCAGCTGCCTGCCAACAAGTTCAACCACGACAGTAAACAGGTCAGATTGCGCAACGTGGCGGCAACTCCTTTTGACAGATCACTGCTCCGTCTACGCCGTACACTTGTCCCCGAAATGAGTCGGGCGAGCAGTACCTAGGTCAGGTTGCAGCATAGGCAGAGAGAACATGGCAGCAATTCTTTCTAACAGGTCATGGCTGAATCTCAGCCTAAGCATACAACATGGCTGTAAACGAAGCGGGCAACAAGGGCCCAGCTACGAACGGAAGAAAAAATACATGCCAAACTGGTTCCACTGTCGGTCGCACTGTGGGATGCAAAATTGCACATAGGTATGGCTGTTTCAAATTGAGCGTTACGCACGCCTACTCTTTTGGGCTATGGCCTATGCATATATATATCTACCTATATACATATATAGATCGATATATTTTTTTTTCAATGTAGCTCTCCAAAGGTCCACAGCACGGACGTGCCATGCGACACACGCATTTCGCACCGGTTCCACGGAGCATGGGACCTGACCGGGTTCTCGCAAAGCTAAACGTTGCAAGCCCACTGAGCGACGCTCTGTGGGATGCAAAGCAATAATCTTCTATTTCTCTTGCAAACCAAGCAATTCAAAACTGACAACGATGACACGGGACCCCTACGAAGAATATTGCCTCGCACGTTACCGCGTCGCGTTCTGACCCGTTCGGACCTGGGCTGGCCTCCGATCGCTGCTTCAGTCACGTCTCTGCGTCCGATGGCCGCGGTGACGAAGGCAGCGGCTAGCCCCGCAGTCGCCTGGCCCGAAGGGCGGACAAGGTGCACGTTGTCCTCTTACACATCGTGCGATGCCACCTGCTGCGCGACGCGCTGCAAGTCGTGCAGCAGTTGTCGCTGAAGTCTTATGTGACCCTCCCCCCGTCCACGGCTGCGCGACGCACTGCGGAAGCAGGTTGTCTGGCTGCGTCGTCCTTTTTCTTTTTCTCGCCGCTGGTACGCGTGCGGCTGTCAATGCCGTGCGACGCAGCGCAACGCGCGCCACCACTGAGCGACGCTCTGTGGGCGTCCACGGTCGGGCCGACTGAGCGACGCTCTGTGGGCCTCCGCTACCGCGTCCGCTGCAGCACGCGTCGCAGCCGGCCAGCTGCTACACCACTTGCAGCTTGTGCCCTGGTGGGTCTGTGTCGTCTGCCGCTGTATTGCTGTTCAATGTTGCCGGGCTGCAGGTCCAATTTCCACGGGCGTTCCGTGGAGGCAGAAAGCAATAGCCGAGCTGCTTGCCCTTCAGCACGAGCCGCTTCATTGACATGGACGCACACCGCCTCCAAGCCTCTTTGTCGTTCTGCCGCTGGTAGCTCCGCCAGCTCGCTTTCGCAGGCATCCAGCACCAGGTGCAACAGCAATGTGCTGTAGAGCGACGATCTGACGTTGCAATCTACTGTTTCCCCGCGGACCATGGCCAACGGCGAGTCTGGGTCCTGCGGGCCATCGTCATGCACTGCCCACGCCACATTGACCGGGGACGTCAAGTCGTCCCAGCTGCTGCCCCAGGTTGTTCTCTGCTGAGCGACGCTCTGCAGAAATGGCGGCAACGGATGCACTGCAATCAGTGCGTGTGCTAACTGCCGTCTGTTGCCTGCCACCGCCGGTTGCATCGTCTTGAGCAACCTGTTGAAGAAGTCAGCAGCCGCGCCCGAAGAGCGCTGCACCTCCGCCAAGAAGTTCGGCGGCGACAACGCCGTTGCTGCCGGCGCTTGCTCCGCGGCCAGCCGCGTCCCCACTGCCATCTCGGCCCAGACGCCCACCTGCGCTGCTCACAGGTCGCGGCCCTCACATCTACAGGCGTGTCTTACCGACCGTCTTCATTCATATAACTCACAAATGGCATTTACGGCTTTCTTGGATCAACCGGCACCTACTCAATGAACCTACGGGTGCTCTTGTGCTTCTTTCCCCTTCCTCCCGGCCTCTTCGAAGTCCGCCATGGCAGCGTTCATTTCGTCAAGGTCCAGAACCGGTGTTCGTGCGTGCTCCGGCAAATCGTGGTTGTGCTCGAAGTGGTTTCGGATCTGGTACAGGTTGTCAAACGACTCCTCCTTGCGTCGGTTGTTCCTGCAGTAACTGCAGAAAAAGCCCTCTTCCTCTCCTTGCACAGGCCGAAGGCCTAAGGCCACAAGGATTTCCAATTCGGCCACCTGTAGGTCGCTGTAGTGCTCCAATCGAAGCACCATGGCGCGGCAATCCTCCACGAGCTCGGTGCTAATGACCGACTCCAGCGTTGGAACGGCTGCGGCGACGTGTAATCAACTCCTATACTCCCTCTGGCCGTCATGACTCGAAGCACACCGAACCCACTGCCCCGCTCTCTGTGCGTTGGCAAACGCGTCTTTTTCTATCTGTAGGTTACTCTGCTGCCTAAGAAAGCTGTGCTACGTTGGCGTCCGACCCTCTCAGAATGAAGTCGGGTTTTCTATCCGCCGCAAAACTTGTCGGCAAACCATCGCTCCATGCAACAATGACATAGAGGCAAGTGCACGCATCATGCAGCATCAAATCCACAAAGCGGCATCCCGAGAAAAAAAAAGCCACCAAACTCTACGCCGGAAGTGTGCTACTCTCACGTTCTCTTTCTGCGACACCGACCTGTTGCATGGAACGAGGCGGTTTCCATGGTTGAATTGAGAATCTGACACAACCCTTCATGGCAGCGTGCTTTCACAGCCCACAATGCAACCATGGAACCATGGTAATGGCCTCTGCTCCGCTCAGAACGTTGTCGCCCCATCCACGTCCCCAGTGAACGTCCTCCTCAAACAGGGCCAACTTTACCGTGCAGCAGCCAACGCACTCACCATCCAATGTCTCCTTGGTCGGCCGCGTCCGCAATGCAACCGAGAGCGGAGGAAAGGACGTCGCAGGGCCTGCGACGTCCTTTCCACCCCTCCTCACCTCACTTCTTTCCACAACCACTGAGCGACGCGCGCCATCCAATCCAAAAGCGCCTACAATGCAACTATGGAACCATGGTGCTGTGTGTCTGAAGCCACAGCCGGGCACTATCTCCATGCGACGCGTGCATTTGGCGCCGGTTCCACTGAGCCCCAAAGCCAGCACTCCATGCTGCTGTCCGAATCCCACGTCGCACACAGCATTGCGTCCAGCCACGCTGCCGCGGAAGGCCTATACCAGAAACTACGCAGAGGCCAGTATCAAACCCCACTAGGTGAAAGCAAACCTCTCGCCCTGTGGGGTTTGCTACTGGCTCCTGCGTAGTTTCTGGTCTAGGCCTTCCGCCCCCTGTACCACGCTTCAACTGGAACCGCTTGCAATTCCTTGCTTATGGCTTACCAGGAAACAGTGCCTCAGTGAATGGACGCCAGGGCACGATGGCACAGCGAAGCCGCTGTGCCATCGTGCCCTGGCGTCCATTCACTGAGGCACGACTTGGCGACTTCTGCGTTATAGACCTGCAGCTTGTGGAAGAAAAGGCTCTTGTTCGCACTTGCCCCACGGTCGACAATTTGCAGCGTAGTCGTTCAAGTCTACTTTCAAAAGTTTGACGTCCAGAGCAGGTGAACTGGCTGGACGTGTCAGACACCTCACCTACTCTGAAATTCAAACTCCTTGCCCAACCTGTGACCAAACACCCGGATGCGTGCCAATCGCAACAGCTTCGGCCGCAAAAACACGCTACCTGCAGCGGCGCACCGAGCCACACATCCCATGGGATGGGATGTGTTGCTCGGTGCGCCGCTGCAGGTAGCGATCCCTGGCACGCCGCCGCACTTGAGCCGCCGCGGTTCGTGGCATCCCCTTCCCCGACTACGGCCGACTCGGCGTGTGCCTCTCTCCACTCCCATCGCCCTGAGCGACGCTCTGTGCGATGCCTCTCCTCTAGGGAAATTATCGTCCATTACCAATCCCTCCAATACGGACTGTCCACTTCGTCACCTCTCATACAGTAACGCTCTGTGGAATCCAAGCAACAACCACGTCAGGCCCGTGCGGTCCTCGCCGCGCCAAAGCCATGCTCTGTGCGCTTCGACGCCTTCAAAACTACAAAATCAAAGCCTAGGCGCTCACATCGCTGCCACCTGTCGACGCGGCGCAAGCCCACTGAGCGACGCTCTGTAGGCTGCGCAGCGGCTTCCTACCGCAACTGCTGCGCCGCCACTAACATGTGCCCCTAGATACTCTTGGTCCTTTCCATGCGACCGGTTCATTTCCCGCCGGTTCCACTGAGCGACGCTCTGTGGGAGGCGAAGCTACAAACCCAACCGGCGCAACCCCACTGAGCGACGCTCTGTGGGATGCACAGCAAACTGCCCCCGCTTCAGAGGCTGGCGAAACAACCGACAAAAACATGCCACGACTTCTCAGCCCTGGCCTGCCAGGTCCTCCGCAAGGGTCCGTCCTGCGTGCCAAACTAACTTCAGCTGATGGGATCCCACTTCCCATGAGTGATGCCCCAACACCACCCACCGCGCACTGAGCAGCACGCGCGGCAGACGCGATGCTACCGTCATCCTACAAATATGGCAGCAACTCCTACACTAGCTATCACTCGTCCTTCACATGCGACACGTCCATTTGACGCCGGTTCCACTGAGTGACACTCTCTAGGATGCAAAGCTAGCGGCAATCAAAGCATTAACATTGCCCTTTTTGCCGCGTTTTTTTTTTTTTGGTTGCTATCTACCTTTTACCTATGCGATTGCGCTGACGACATTACCCGCCTCGCACTGAGCGACGCTCTGTGCAGGTCCGCTGCTATCAGAACCCAACCCATGGCAGCTAGTTCTCCACTCGCCCCTCTTGGTCATTCCCATGCTACTAGTCCATGTCCCGCCGGTTCCCCTGAGCGACGCTCCGTGGGAGGCTACGCCGCAAACCCAGAAGACGCAAGCCCACTGACCGACGCTCTGTTGGATGCAAAACAAACTCTCCCCTCTTTGCCTGCAAGGCGAGAAAACCGACATAAGTGTGCCACGACGTGTCGGCACTGGCCTGACAAGGTCTGCACAAGGGTTCGTCCTGCGTGCCAATCTACCTTCAGCTGCTGCGCAGCCACGGCCCATGACTGACGTGCCAACACCGCCCACCATACACTGAGCGACGCTCTGTGCAGGTGTAACCCGACCCATAGCAGCAGCGCCGGTCCCACTGAGCGACGCTCTGTGGAATGCACATTGCCCCTAGCCTATACCTCCTGCACTCTGGCTCTCGATATCCTTTGTTTTCACCACTTGCCCGACCCTCTTATAGAAGCCCCCGCGGCCACCTCACACTGAGCGACGCTCTGTGCAGGCGCGCGGGTGCCGCGGCCCTGCTTGGCCATCACCAGCTACTCCCCTGCGACGCCCTAATTTCACGCGCCATTCCTGCTGCCGACGCGGCGTCGCCGCCACCCCTCACATGTGGCCTTCTTTAACACAACCCCAGCTCCTCACTACCCCGTCTCGGCGCGCCTTCCGCCGCAATCTCTCATGGGAGGCCATCTCACCTGGCATGGCAGCACAAAATCCTTTTACTTTGGCTACTACAACTCGTCCAGCCAGCGACGCTGCGCGACGCGCTGCGCCACCGGCGATTGCTCTTACTACATCTGCATTGTCCCTACCATTTGTCCCCTTCCCCTAGCACCGCCGGCTTTCTTGCGGCGGACCGCCCCCCTGCCCGACGGCTTCCTTTCTATCCGCTGCCGCGACCGTCTTCGACGCCGTTGGCCGGCAATTTGTGACATGCGGCGCGCTGGGTCCCACTGAGCGACGCTCTGTGGCATCCGAACCTAGCCCGTCTTTTGCAAGACTCGCCGATTGCGGCCACCCGCCTCTCCAGTTGCGGCCTGCACCCGTGTCGGCTTCCATGACTTGCCGCCGTACTGGCGCTGAATGTCACGGGGGCCGAGGTCGAATTTCCACGGGCGCTCCCCCTTCGCTGTCAGCAGCAACCGGGCAGCCTGCCCCTCCGCGCGGGAGGCCTCGTTGAACTGGATACAGACGGCCTCGCGGCCACTCTGCAGCTCCGCCGCCGGCAGCNGCGGGAGGCCTCGTTGAACTGGATACAGACGGCCTCGCGGCCACTCTGCAGCTCCGCCGCCGGCAGCTCCCGCAGCTGGCTGTCGCAGGCGCTGAAGACTAGCTGCGCAAGCAATGTGCTGTAGAGCGATGGCTTCTTCACCTCATCCCAGTCCTCTCCTCGAACCATAACCAAAAGATGCCGTGGCTCCTCTGGGCCGTCGTCGTGAACGGCCCACCTCACATTGACAGGTGCCGTCAAGTCATGCCAGCTGGTGCCCCACCGCGTTCGCTGCTGAGCGACGCTCTGCAGGAACGGCGGCAAAGGATGCACCGCCACAAGTGCCCGGGCCAGCAGCCGCCGATTGCCCGCCANCTGCTGAGCGACGCTCTGCAGGAACGGCGGCAAAGGATGCACCGCCACAAGTGCCCGGGCCAGCAGCCGCCGATTGCCCGCCACCGACGGTTGCAAGGTTTTCGCCAGCAGCTGGAAGAAGTCCGCCGCCGCGCCGGCTGGTCGTCTGATCTCCTCCAAGAAGTTCGGCGGCGAGTTCGCCGTTGGCAGTGTCGCCTGCTCCGCGGCCAACCGCGTCGCCACGTCCACTGGGGCCCACACGCCCACCTGCACAAAACACTACGATGTTCGTTCTGCAACCCTACCGAGACATGTTGCTACTACTTCCGTGTCAGATGCTCCTGTCTCGTTCACCCTGCGAAACACTGCCACAGACCCCATAAGAAAAAAAGCACCTAAATGAACGGGCAACCACGCATACGCAAGAGGCTTCTCCACGCTACATCCCGCCCTGCCTCGTCCATATTCTCCATGGCGGTCACGGTCGCCTCGACCTCCGGGGCCAGCGCGTCACCCCGCTCCGGCAACTCGTGGTTGCGCTCGAAGTGCTCCCGGACCTGGTCCGTGCCCTGGAACAACTTCTCCAGCCTCCGGTTGTTTCTGCAGTGGAGGCAAGTGAACCAGTCGACCCTGCGTTCTGCAGGGCGAAGCCCCAATGCCACCAGGGTCTCCACTTCGGCTGCCTGCAGAGCGCTGTACTCCGTCACTCGGGCCGCCACGTCCTGGCACACCTTCACCAATTCTGGGCTGATCTCCTTCTCCGAGCTCGCCGGTGGCGCGTCGGCAGCCTCCGCGACCTGAGCGACGCTCTGGTCGGTCGCAGCCGATGCGACGCCCGGATTCGCGCTGGAGGCGCTGCCGGAGGCTTCAACCTGAGCGACGCTCTGGTTGGCCGCGGCATCGGCGGCGGCCTGCCGCGTCGCTTCGGCTGCTGCCGCTGACGCGGTCAACTGCAGTTCCAGGAATCCATGCTTCCATCCCCACGCCCGTGTCGCCGCATACTGCAGCTTGCCGGGCCCCGCCAATGTCATGACATGCCCGTCTATTGGCACAACATCGCCCTTGACAGTGCGGACTTGCTTCCGCTCCGGCTTTGGGAGCAGCACCTCCTGGAACAAATACACCGGGCCGAACGTGGGGGTCCAGTTCCAGCCGTGTACTGGTGCATGTTCTCCCTGCTGCCTTCATGGTCTTCACGGTTTGTCTGCAGCAGCACAGCTGGCACAGGTGGCAGGCGTGGCGCCACCCGCGCCCATGGCAAGCGGTGCTTGCTGTGTGCAGACCACACTTGCACCAGCTCCCCCCAGTCGACTGCAGCTTGCATCTCTTGGAGCAGGAAAGCCTCTGCAAGGTTCTCGTGCTCGTTGCAATTCCACCCGGCGCAGACGACCACGGCGATCCACGGGTCTGCCGCTGAGCGACGCTCTGCGGCAGACGCGTGGGCAGAGCTAGCTGAGCGACGCTCTGCTACTCCGGCCGCTGCTGCCGCCACTGCGGCGACCAGCACAGCCTCCATGGCTGCATCCGCCTCAGCCCGAAGAAAGTGCAAAGCCTTCTTCCCTTGGCCGTAAGCTGGCCCCGCCGTCCTCATGATCGACGGTCCCGCTTCACGGATGCCATACCCTGCGCGGNCGGGTTTGCTGCTTCCACACCCCCCGTCAGGAGCCAATCCGACATGAACTGGTCCAAGATGGTCACCGGCTTCCGACCCGTCTTCACCAAGCTGCCGCCACAGACGATGGACGCGAAGCACTTCGGCCGCGTCACCATGTCCCCCCCTTCCAGGCTGGCGGTGGGCAGCCACCCATAGGCGGTCGAATCCGCCAAAAGCACGGTCGCATAGGGGTCGCCCACCATGGCCATCACCGCGCCGCCCCCCTGGCTTGCAGGGTCGCGCAGCCGCACTGAGCGACGCGTTGTTCCATTTCCATGCCATTCTGTGCGTAGCGTTGCATGCTTTGCCATTGACGCAGGTCTACACCCTATGCAGTTGCCTACTCTTCTGTTTGCTGCACCATGTGCTGTTGCCGTGCCTTGCTCTGAGAAAGTGAGCACTGCGGGAAAAACCACCCCGTCATTTTCATGCGACAACTGCATTTGGTGCNGCTCTGAGAAAGTGAGCACTGCGGGAAAAACCACCCCGTCATTTTCATGCGACAACTGCATTTGGTGCCAGTTCCACTGAGCGACGCTCTGTGGAATGCGCACCAAGCATGGACAGTGACTTGTGCTGCAAATCTGCGCGGAGCAAACCCACTGAGCGACGCTCTGTGGAATGCCAAGGATTAGACCCGTACTTTTCTTACAACTCTATCACTCCAAACATGAATAATACTGGCACAGGAAGTTGGCACGTCCCATTCCCTCCACTCCCAAACGTGGCGAGTCGCCTATGGCTGCTTCAGCCGACGCTCCGCGTCCGAAGGCACTGCCGTGCCCCGCAACCAAGGGCCTACCGAAGCATGGACAGTGACCTTCTAAACAGAGCAAGCCCACTGAGCGACGCTCTGTGGGATGCAGAACAATAGACTCCTACTTTTCTTACAACCCTACCAATCCACGGGACGTTGGCACGTCTCATTGCCACCACTCCCAGACCAGGCAAGTCGCCTATGGCTGCTTCACCCAGGCTCTTCGTGTCCAACGTCACTGCCGTGCCTCTCCATGGGAGAACCTGCCAGGCAGCGACCGCAAAACTCGGAACTGCACATATCAGGCCAGTTGTAGCCTTCCAAGCATCGAACATGTCTCGAAACGAGTCGGGCTCCGCCTGCCTGGCAACGTGTTGAATCACGGCAGTTAACAGGTCAGGTTGTGCCGCTAGAGGACCAACATGGCAGCAACTCTGCGTAACAGATCACTGCTGTGTCTATGCCGTAGACATGTCCACAAACGCGTCGGACTCCTGCTCCCTGGCAGCGAGTTGCACCACGGCCGTCAACAGGTTAGGTTGCGCCGCTGGGGCCTGTCCTGGCGAGCACAGACTTCAACACCACTGAGCGACGCTCTGTGGCGTAGAGTCTGCTACTGGCTGTTTCTTTTCTCGGGCGACTCTGCCGTACGTAGGCTTTTGAATGATTCTGCGGAAGGATTATTCTAATGGCGAGGAGGGCGGACTATTTTACTACGAAAGAACAAGTTGACTACGGCTTCGTTGCGCTGGCACTCGGCCACGGATGCTCTTGAGTGGTTAAAGGGAAGGCCTAGTTAATTGGAATGGGGAAGGACTCTCGTCATCTGCAAGAAGCCGGTCCTGGCGGCCACAGACTTCGACACCACTGAGGACGCTCTGTGAGGTACGCGTCGGGCTCCTGCTGCCTGGCAGCGAGTTGAAACACGGCCGTAAACAGGTCAGGTTGCGCCGCTGCGGGAAAAAGCAAAAGCCGCTCCTCCCAACACGCCACTGCTGTGTTTCTGCGCAAGCCGAAAACATATTGGCCCCTGCTACAACACCGAACGTGACACTAGCGCCACCTGGCACTGAGCGACGCTCTGTGCGGGTAGGATCTCGTGATGTTCCGATGGCCCCTACGTTCTGGCAGGCAAAGCACACGACCTTGCCAACGTGTTCGGTCACCTGTCAGGTTCAACTTGAAACCCCCCGGAACCACTGAGCGACGCTCTGTGGACTGCACGGCAATGTGTCCGCACTTTTCAGCCGCAGCTCCGAACCCCAGCCTATCTCCAACGAGGTGGAAGCGAGGAGAAAGCAACGACTGGCCACTATCTCCGTGCTTCCACATCCCTGCCTACAAGCAAAAACACGACTCTGCCACGTCTGAGCGATGGCGTCCCTCCATCCCATATGCTGCAACCTTTCCTTTTGCCCTGACTCGGTGGCGGTGGCCACCAGTCGCTGGCAGCCACTGTACAACTTCGACTTTGCTGTTTGCAGTACCTGTTCAGGTAGTGCAAACATTGAACCACGGCCGTCAACAGGTTCGGTTGCGCCGCAAGGGCCTGTCCTGGCGAGCACAGACGGACTCCGATGTGGGCCCAGAGGACGTCACAGTGGAACCAGCCTCGGAGTCCGTGCTGTCTGCCGAAGACTGCCAGGAGAGGACACTTTGCACTTCTACGTCCGTGGCCGCGGCACTGGATTCCGTGTCGCCCGCCATCGCCAGTGTGCTTGAGAATCGGTCAGGGGGGTCTGTGTGCGAACCCAAAAATTGTCATCAGTGGTGGCGCCCCAAACGAGACAGTCAAAATCAAAACATTGCGTCAGAGCCCAGAGTTCAACCATGGAACCATGATGAGCGTTTGTCGGCTGCCTTGCTTGTTCTTCGACACGAACGTCTTTGCGTTCTGCTTGCTGCTGAAATCAAACATCGTCGGTCACCCCCATGCAACAAATCCATTTAGCACAGGTCCCACTGAGCGACGCTCTGTGAGATGCAAGGCAGAATGACGCTCCAAGCTCGGACGCCAGCCCTTCTAGCAAATACTCATTCTTACGGCATCAACTGCTAGTGCAGCAGCCCACTGAGCGACGCTCTGTGGGATGCAAGGCAACCTACTTCAAGTTTCTTGACACCGCTGCCATTCTGAGAAGAGACCCCCACAGGGAACGANCCGTTGCCGAGCCGCTCGGTGGCGGTACCTGGCAGGCAGTTCCATGACAAATGTGGGCCGCGTTCGCATTTTTCTGACGCGGCCGCGCTGCGTGGAAAACACCGAAAACGTGCAATGCAACCCGCACGACCCCACAGAGCCACGAGCGATCTGCTGCGGAACTGACGCATGGCGACCGGTTGCTTGGGACTCCTACTTCATGCTCAGCCATCGAGTGGGAGCCCGAACGAAGCAACTCCATGGTTCCACTGGACTGCGCTTCCCGCTTCGGGGGTCCTAGCCAGTTACTGTCTGCTACGGAATCGGATGCCAGGGACTCGGATGCCATTGGGTGAGCGCGTCCGGTCTGTCAACGACTCGGATGCCACCGTGCCACCGGATGCTACTACGACTGCATTGTGACAAGTCGGTGGCAGCACTAGCAAGATAGGTTCCTGCTGTCTGTACCGTTAAACATGCTCATAAACCAGTCTGGTTGCACCGTTAGGTTAAACACCCCGACGAAGAACGAATCGGACCTCCACGACGCGTCGGCACTGGCCTGACAAGTCCTTTGCAACGGTTCGACCTGCGTGCTGCACTGCATCGTGCGGATGGCTCTACGCCACTGAGCGACGCTCTGTGGTGTTGTGGCATGTGTTTCGACTGGTCTTATTCTTCGGGCTCTGTGTGTTTTGCTGCAGCGAAGANTCCGTGCGGTTCTGGAGGACTACGTCGCAGAGCGAGTACGACGCCACTGAGCGACGCTCTGTGGCGTAGTCTGCTTCTGTGGCGTAGTGGTGAGGGCAGGACTAGTTGAATTGGAATTATAGACCTGCGGGATTATGGGGGGAAGGACTAGTTNGCTCTGTGTGTTTTGCTGCAGCGAAGATCCGTGCGGTTCTGGAGGACTACGTCGCAGAGCGAGTACGACGCCACTGAGCGACGCTCTGTGGCGTAGTCTGCTTCTGTGGCGTAGTGGTGAGGGCA
>BGPT01002334.1:43861-55647 GCA_003297045.1 Symbiodinium sp. clade C Y103 | reverse complement strand
AAAGAGCCTGAGCAAGCAACTCAGGTACAGTTGATGGAGCTGGCATTTCGCATGGGAGAAAGGGCGGCTGCGGGGTCACAGTCGTCTACTTCAGCTTCTTTGCCCGCTTTGCAGGCGCCACCTCCAAGACCTTCTTTTCCGTTGCTTGCACTGGAAGATGCTCCAAGGGGGGGCAGCAAAGCAGGACTTCAGAACTGTGAGCATCATCAAAATCTATGGTTGTATTTTGGTATTTGTTTGGCAAGATCTCTTTGAGCGGTGTATCCGCTTCAACTTGGATTGAGGTTAAAAATATGTGAATATAGATAGATAAATAGAAATAGAAATAGATAAAGATATATAGATATATATTTATACAAGTTTACGCTGATTACGTTCAACAGGGAAAGCGGTGCCTCCGCTGTTTGTGAGTTTTATATAGAATTTGTGTCTTTTTTTCGCTCTTTCTTTTTTGTCTGGCTTATCTGCAGGATGCTGCAAATGGCACGGCCTCTGCAGAAGTACCTGCGCCACCCGAGGAGGATGATGGCCACGCGGATGAGCTCGTGAATGCTCTTGGGGAAGAGGATGCTTTGCCTGAAGGTGATGTGCAGGAGGTTGCTGATCAGACGGATCAGCAGGAAGCCATGCAGGAGGAGACGCCCGAAGAGGTCTCATTGACGAATGGGATGGGCAAGCTCCAGACAGCAATGCAGAAACGTGACACCAAGAAGGCAGCCATGAAGAAACCAGCTGCTTCAGCTGCGTTGCAGGCAAAACCGAAAGGGAAAGCAATGAAGGCTACCAAAAAGGCATCTGTGATGAAGTCCCACGTCAAGGCAGCGCCAAAGGCGAAGGCAAAGGCATGCCTCAAGAGCAAGACGATGCCTCAGGCCAAAGCCTGTCCCAATGTCAAGGCGGCGGCAAAAAAGAAGGCAGCGCCTCGCCAGCTCAAAATGACAAGGCAATGTGTGTACTCCAGGGCATACCACCTGGCAGCCAGTGCTTGGGCTTTAAATTGAGTTTCCAGAATTGTCTATGAATGCTTTGGTTCAGACACCTTTCTTGTTTTTTCCCAGGCATTGTTATCACAGTTGGAATTTGTCAAATTGGCGCATCTGTCTGTCTGAGGTAAGTTGCAGAATGTGAAGGGCATCACAGAGGACCAGAAGATCATGAAAGCTCGTCAGGCCGGCAAGCGCGCTGTCAAAGCGCATTTTGGTGACGCCTGAATGATCTGCGGGTTGAGCTTTTTCTTTGCGAAGCACGAATTGTCGTGTTGATGCTACATATATATATGTAGGAGTTGCTCTGTAGCAACGTGGCACCAGCTTTGGGATGTTAAAAAATGTCTTTGCTTTCCGGTTGTTAGTTTGAGCGGTGTCTCCGCTGATGAACATCCTGTGGAGTTTAGAATACATGGGCAGCGATGTTATTTTTTGTTGCAATGGTGTCATCGCTTTTCTGCTAGCGGTGTGGCCGCTCTATTTGTTGCCTAAGAAATGCTAAGCGGTATGTCCGCTGTTTTTTTGTTGTGGTCTGAACTAGGCAGTATTACAGCATCTTGGCTGAATGCAAGTATCTTAGTTGCTAGCCTGCACATGATGTCTTCCCATGCCCGCTTTGAATACGCCAGCATCGGCTGGTCGACCATGGAAGGATTGCGGACCCCTGACGAATGGCAGAGGTGGTGCGATTCCAAAGCTTGGACGGATTTGCCCAGGGGGCAGGAGATGAGACACCGTTGCATGGACGGTGTAGTGTACATGGGAAATGGTGCCGTCTCCCATTTGTACAGCTACATTCAACGCGAGAATGTCGATGTCATGCCTGGTTATGCCTTGTGTTTTGGATGCATGTGTGTTTGAAACCAAATTTTTCTCATACTTACCCCGGTTTCTTCTTTGGAGGGAGGACATACATGAACACAAGTATTTGCACATAGACGGCTGAAGTATCGGATGTCGCATTTGTTTCTTTTCACAAAACCACATATCCACAGGTACCTGGCCAACGATGGTCTGGCCATGATAGTGAAACCCAGTGCCAACTATGGTGGCCGTGGTGGGCTGAAGCTTTTTGAGTTCGATTGGAAAAGGAGCGAGCCAAAGCAGGTCAACGTGGTGCTGCCGTTGACGGGTCAGGTCATCACTGCTGTGCCTGGACGATGGGGTCCTCGATCCACATTTTGGGAGGCCATGTCATGCCTTGAGCGGTGTGTCCGCTTGTAAAAATAAACAAATGCTATGAAATGAGCGGTGTATCCGCTGAAAAACCGATTGAAATCATATAGAGTTTTGCTGTTTTTTTATCAGTATACAGAAACCTGCTTGCAGGTGTTCGATGCATTCATCGCTCATTGCGATATGTCCGAGCATGCGGAGTTGCAGCTGGGATCATTGCAGGTGAAAGCCATGGCTAAAGGGCGTCCCCTTGGCAGCATGTGCAAGAAATTGCAGCTGCAGGAGATCTTCGAAAACATGGACCGGGTTCGCCAGGCTGAGTTGGAAGGACAAGATGCCGATCGGAAGCTTGCAGAACAGCGCCTTGGCGTCTGAGCTTGTTTTTTTGGTTCATTTTTTCGTTGACAGCTAACCATCATGACATGAAGCGGTCTTACCGCTAAAAACCAGAAAAACAGCTAACCATTTGACATGAAGCGGTGTTCCCGCTAAAACCAACAAAACAAAACCAAATTTATTATTTTTGGGTAGCGATGAGACCGCTACAAAAATGGATCACAGAGAGAGAAAACTCCACCAAGCAGCGAACCATTTGACATGAAGCGGTGTCCCCGCTAAAACCAACAAAACAAACCAAATTTACTATTTTTTTGGTAGCGATGAGACCGCTACAAAAATGGATCACAGAGAGAAAAAACCCAGCAAACAGCTAACCATTTGACATGAAGCGGTGTCCCCGCTAAAACCAACAAAACAAACCAAATTTATTATTTTTTGGTAGCGATGAGACCGCTACAAAAATGGATCACAGAGAGAAAAAAATCCAGCAAACAGATAACCATTTGACATGAAGCGGTGTCCCCGCTAAAACCAACAAAACAAACCAAATTTATTATTTTTTGGTAGCGATGAAAGCGCTACAAAAATGGATCACAGAGAGAAAAAACCCAGCAAGCAGCTAAGGTTGCGTGCTGGAGGCTTCATTCCGAGAAGTATGCCACATGTGGTACCGCCAATCCCGAAAACGAGATGCCAGCCGAAGAAGCGACCAGCAGCGAAGCAGGCGGCCCGACAACCGGTCCAGAAGGCAGCTATGAAGAAGCCAGCCGCTGCGTCAAAGCAGCGATGAAACAAGGACCCGAGATGCTGACGGTAAAATCCCAAGAGGGAAAAAATGGAAATGACAGGGAATTATTTTGTCATGTTTTTTTTGCAGTGATCGGTGTGCCTGCTGAGCTGTTTGTTTTTTGAGCGGTGTGTCCGCTGAAGTTATGTTTTTGAGCGGTGTGTCCGCTGAAGTTATGTTTTTGAGCGGTGTGTCCGCTGAGCGGTGTGTCCGCTGGTGATGAAGGCATCCAGGCCCGGGTTTTTTTCTCAAAATAAGTATAGTAACATCTCCCGGCTATCTCCCAGCTATTTCACCTACGTCTCCTGGCTATCGTCCGGCTATCTCCGGCTATCTCCGGCTATCGTCGTTGTTTTTGTTGAAATCAATGGTTTTTTTAATCCCGGCTATCTCCGGCTATCTCCGGCTATCTCCGGCTATCTCCGGCTATCTCCGGCTATCTCACGGCTATCTCACGGCTATCTCCGGCTATCTCATGGCTATCTCACGGCTATCTCAGGGCTATCTCTAGCTATCCCCTGTATCTCACTGGCTGTCGTCCAGCTATTTTTTTGCAATTGTTCGGCTAATTTCCTGCTGTCTCCTGGAATCCTGTAACTGATTTTATCTAATTTGCAGTTGCTTGCATGATGTTTTTCGGCACTGCCAGATATTTTTGCTCACATACTTGTACAGTTGCCAGACCTGCAGGATGGCAGAATCAACTGAAGCTATGGTGGCACAGGCAGAGCCTGAAACTCAGCTCTGCCTGAAGTGTGGAGTGCCTGTTTCGGAAGACGATGGCAAGGTGAAGGGCGCCGGTGTGACATGCACTTCTTGCCAGAATGTTTACCAAATGTTATATCGTCACTTGGGAGGGTACCCGGCGACCTTGGCCACCATGGCCCCAGATGATCAGCAAAAGTTCTTTCGAAGTTCCNTGACACGGTTCAAAACCGAACAAGTCACCAACACTGTCACACAGAAGTACCTGCCGTTGTCCGTGTGGCAGACCAAAGGCTTTGATGTCGACAAGATTCAGGCTGCTGGGATGAAGCGAGATGATGAGGTTCCCTGCCAAGCAAGATGAAGTGCAGCATTGTTTATTTCAATTTGTTCTCTTATTGACACGCTATATATATATATATAGGCATATTTTGGTATCTACCATGAATAAAAAATATATTATCAAATCTAAAGAAGACAATGTATCAAACGTATGGTACTGATATATAAAGCATGAGTTCCATGGCCTCTTTTTATCGTCATTGGTGTCTCCCATGGGAGCATGAGGTCTTTGGTGAGGTGTGGACCGCACCGTTGCTGACAATCAAGCACGATGACATACGGGGTTCCATCGAGAAGGAGGTCGCCTCCAAGGAATACACCTTGAAGGAGNGGTGAGGTGTGGACCGCACCGTTGCTGACAATCAAGCACGATGACATACGGGGTTCCATCGAGAAGGAGGTCGCCTCCAAGGAATACACCTTGAAGGAGAAGAAGAAGCTGACACCAAAGGCGAAAGCGAAGGCTGGAGCATTGCCTGAGAAACAAGGAAATGCTGAGATCAAGATTGATGAGGACTGCTGGTCAGTTCCCAGCTCTGATGAAGCTCCAAAGATCAAAGAGTCCAAGGCGGCCAAAAGTTCGAAAGGTGATGATGCAGCTTCGGCTGCAAGGAAGGCTGCCAAAGAGGCCAGAGACAAGGACAACTCATGGAAGAAAGAAGTTGGCAAGGCTGCCAAAAACATCGCCACTTTGAATTCCTTGTGCAACTCTTTGACTACGACGGCAGCAAAGTGCAAGAAGCAGGGTGGCTTCGAAGACGACACCATCAAGGGTTTGGAGGAAGCTCTGAGCGTNTTCCTTGTGCAACTCTTTGACTACGACGGCAGCAAAGTGCAAGAAGCAGGGTGGCTTCGAAGACGACACCATCAAGGGTTTGGAGGAAGCTCTGAGCGTACTGCGGATCTACAAGAACAGTTGCTTGGCTATAGTTTCCTTTTTATTACATATAGAAACTTACAAGCACATAAACTTTCAATACCAACTACATTTTTGTTGGGTTCTTGCTACAGCGGTGTGGCCGCTACAAGTCATGTTGTGTGGATACTGCCGGCAACCATGAGGCGCTACCGTCTTGATCAGCGCCACCGAAGATGTGAAGGAAGCCAACCAGGCTCCAGTGTTCGATGAGGCCAGATCATTCTGTGTTGAAAAGTTGTCAGTTGCGAAAAAAACTCTGCATTTTTGGAGACATAAAATATAGGATCCAGTCCAAGGTAGAGATCAAAACAACACGCTCCTCTTTCGGGCAGGAGGAAGACCTGCAGACAAAGATCAAAGCGGCTCAGGACTTGCTCAAGGATGTGCGCCAAGTTTTTTCAGACAGAGCCGCTGCGAAGAAAGCTGCGCAGCCACCGGAGAAAACCAATCTTGGCACATCTATCATGGACCCGTGGCAGCGGTGTGACCGCTTTCATTTGACTTGAAACAAAGTTGGAGTTGGAATGTATATATGGGTGAAAACATCGTGCAGCGGTATGTTTTTTTTGGATTCAGAGTTCTCTTGGTGCAATTGTGCAGCGGTGTGCCAGGTCAAATGTTACTTGAATCATTCAGCGGTGTGGCCGCTCAACGAGCTTTGAACAAAGGAAACAGCGGTGTGTCCGCTTGAGTTTGCTATCGGGTCGGCAAAGTTTGGATGTAGCATTGTCAGTCATGTCATAGCGCTGTGTTCCAAGTCCACATTGCTTGTGTTGCTTCAGGCTCGTGGAACCAGAAACTGTGTAGCTTTCAGACAGCTTGCCAGTGCATCATACTATTTAGCTCATGGATGGCTGCGTT
The DNA here is from genome assembly GCA_003297045.1 of Symbiodinium sp. clade C Y103. Lineage (NCBI taxonomy): Eukaryota > Dinophyceae > Suessiales > Symbiodiniaceae > Cladocopium > Cladocopium sp. clade C. Next base: position 49,532 of record BGPT01002334.1, on the reverse strand, counting down.
GGTTCATTTATATAGATTTAAATATGCGGATTATATAAAACACATCTATGGTGACGTTTGAAAAAAGGTATATAAGTATGGCCTCATCCGGAAACTATGGGTCTTTGCTATGTTGCTTGGCTTCTCTTGAAGCTGCATGTCCATTTGCGCACCCCAGAAGCCATGCCAAAGCGCGCGCTTGATGAAAAGAATCAAGAGAAGTTGAAGCGCGCCTTGAATGTGCGAGGAGCTAGTGAGCGTGCTGTGGGGGAGATATGGAATATCATTCAGCCGGAGGAGAGTCAGATCAGCCGGGGATCTCTGCTACGCACTGTGGATGAAAATTTATCTCCATGGAAAGCCGCCTTGACAGACGTCCGTTTCAAAGACAAAAACGGATCTGAGCTGTTCTTGCCCGTTGTGGATTTGAAAGCTTGTCTCGATATTTTCTGCTCACAGTCCGAAGCCTTTCGAAATGTTCTGACGCAAGCCCTGGAAAAAAATGGGCGTTTAACGCCCCTTCTGTTTTGCGACGAGGCTACTGCAGGCAACATTTTGAGCGTTGACAAACTGAAAAAGAGTTGCTTGTTTTACATGTCTTGGATGGAGGCATGGACTTTCCTCAAAAATCCACTCATGTGGCTGCCAGTTGCCAGCGTGCAAAGCAGCTGTTTGCAATCCTTGGTGGGTGGTACTTCGGGCGTCATGCTTGAGATACTCAAGCGGCTGGTGTCCAAGAAGTTTGAAAGTGGCGTCACCTTGGAATGTGGCCTACAGTTTAAGCAAAGCTGCAAGGCTTACTTTTTGGCCGATTACGAGGCGATCCGATCGGTCTATGGAACCAAAGGCTCTGCAGGGCTTCGGCCATGTATTTTGTGTCGCAACCTGTTAAAGGCACGCAGTGGCTTGGTGGAGTATGACAATTATTTTGTTGAGCTTAGTGCATCACATGGATTCAAACTCAGCTCCGACAGTGAGCTCTTTGAGGTGTGCGACCGCATGAGACATTGCCGTACCAAGGCAGAACTGGAGATGATGGAAAAAACAGCTGGCGTCACCTACGCCGACGGCTCCTTGCTTTTCTCCGAGGAGGAAAGGGCAAAACTTCCCCCGAGCAGGATCATCCACGATTTTCTTCATACTTATTTGGCGAATGGAATTGCCTCCTGGGAAATTGTCCTTTTTATTTCTCAGTTGGAGACAAGAACAAATGTGACCCTTGAGACGCTCCAATCTGTAGCGCTTCAAGCTGGATGGCGTGGGACAAAATCAAGTGGAAAAACCCAGGGATACCTTCGAAACCTATTTCACCGAAGGATGTTTGGAGAAGATGTGTACAAGGGACAGGGCCACCAGACTGCGGCTCTGCTTCCTATCCTTCGATACTATGTTGAGACCATGATCGAACCAAGCAATCAAATGCCACGTGACTACATTCGATCCTTCCGCACAGTTTGCAACATAGTCAGCTTTGTCCGCGACATACTGTATGGTTTGCATACGGTGGAATCACCTGACATGAAACACCTAGACAAGCTGCAACGCATGCACCAAGAGTATTACAAAGTCTACCAGGTCGACCACAAGCCGAAGCACCACCATAGGTTTCATATACCTTCCCAGTGGTTCCAATGCAAAGTTCCTGTGAGTTGCGAAGCATTGGAAGACAAGCACAGAGTTTACAAGAGTGGCATCGGTACTCGCCTGTGCTCAACAGTTAGAGATCACCATTCTTTTTCACATGGTGTTCTTACGCGGCTCTTGGAAACATGCTTGACTCAGCTGAAGAAAAACGGCATGCGTTTCTGGGAGTTGCTGCCGCCAATCAAGGATGCCCCCTTCGACGACAAAATTTATTTCGCGACCTTTGACTTAAAGACCAGCAAGAGCAGCTTGACCGAAATATTCAATTTTGATTCCATGCTATATTTAGACAAGATGTATGAAACAAAAAAATCAGTGGTGCCAATTCGATCCCCAATCAGGTTGCCAATTGGTTGGCTGCCAGCTGACCGAAGGCGACATCATTCTGTGGCAATTTTCTGGTGGAATCGTTTGCGATTGGTTTTGGAATGAGAAGAACGGAATCTATGCGCGCTGCCAAAAGCTGGATTTCGTTTCCTGACACAATTTATTCACATGGGCAGCGATGTTATTTTTTGTTGCAATGGTGTCATCGCTTTGCTGCTAGCGGTGTGGCCGCTCTACTTGTTGCCTAAGAAATGCTAAGCGGTATGTCCGCTGTTTTTTTTGTTGTGGTCTGAACTAGGCAGTATATTTTTGTTTTTACTGCGATCAAGTATTTACTTTCACCTACTACATACACATGAAGGAAATTCATAAATACCTAAATGCTCAGACGCCTCTTTTTCCTTATATATATACATGTCTTTCTCTGTGTGTGTTCAATGATGTGATCTGCATGTTTTGGCATGTTGCCCAACCCAATCACACGTTTCAAACACAAAACATCTCTGACACTGAAGGTTGGTGAGAAGACATGGGGCACCACTTGGCGAGTCTCATCGGATCGTGTCATTATGCACGTGTCTCCAGCAGCGACCCCGACTATCCCAACGTGGTATCGGTTCTCTCAAGATGGACAAACCGTCACATGCCTCCGTTGAAAAGAAACGATTTGCTTGGCTTTAGCCAACACGTATAGCATGTGCATACCTGTGCTGTTACATGTTCAGCAGCGGTGTGACCGCTTCAGCCAAATACAATCGTCGAGTCTAGTGTGTAGATAGTGTTTCAGCGGTGTGCCCGCTTTGCCCAAACTTGTCATTTTAACAATAATGCTGATGCTTCAGCGGTGTGACCGCTATTTGTAACCCATGACGGTCATTTCCACCACTCACCGCAAAGATTTGGCATTCACAGCCCATAGGCAAACTCAGAAGATATATAGATATCGATCCAAGCGGATGGAAACCGTTGCCTCTTTGCTTCTTTTCGCTGATCAACTTGCTGCAGCAGCTGCTGCCTGGTCCGATGATGAAAAGGACCGCTTAGAAGCTTGCAGAGAATGCTGCAGAACCATATGTACTCAGATCGGATTGACTCCAGCCACGGTGTGCATGGCGAATCTTTGGGTGTGCATCACCATGTCCCAAGTCAAGTTACAAGGCTTTACTGGCGAAGACATCGATGTGACAAGCATGGGCACATTCAAGGAAGCTTCTTCCTTGGAAAGCATCAAAGACTTGAATGTCTACCACATGGCTGCCTTCAAACGTGAGCTCACCATCATGATGGAGATGATGACCGGTCTGCAGGAGATTCTGAATCCAGACTGGATGCTTCAAGTTCGCACACTTTGCGATGAAATTTCCACAAAGGTTTCTTGACATGCCAAATCTGTATGCGGAAAAACGGATCCGCGGCACGTTGGCAGAATTGAAGTTGCTTGTGTTCCATGGTTGCTTGCTTGCACAGCTGTAAAGCGGTGTGACCGCTGAACTAAGCGGTGTGATCGCTCAAGCGGTGTGCCCGCTCTTGTATACCCAACAGTTGAAAAGCATGAGAAACAAAAAGTGACATTTTTCTGTCAAAGAAGGCTTTGCAAGCAAAATCTTTCAAACAGCGTTGCAAAAGACTTACTTTTTAAAAATTATTTCTACTTATTTCTACTTATTTCTACTTATTTCTACTTAGTTCTACTTATAACTTAGTTATTTCTACTTATTGTGTGTATTGATTTTCAATGATAATATAAGTAGAAATAAGTAGGTCATAAGTAGTATAAGTAAAAATAACTTAAAATAAGTAGGATAAGTAGAAACGGTCCTGAAGGTATGAGGGCAGGACTAGTTTAATTGGAATCATAGACCTGCGGGAGTATGGGGGGAAGGACTAGAGGGGAAGGACTAGTTAATTGGAATGGGGAAGGACTATCGTAATCTGCAAGAAGCCGGTCCTGGCGGGCACAGACTTCGACACCACTGAGCGACGCTCTNGGGGAAGGACTAGTTAATTGGAATGGGGAAGGACTATCGTAATCTGCAAGAAGCCGGTCCTGGCGGGCACAGACTTCGACACCACTGAGCGACGCTCTGCGGCGTAGAGTCTGCTACTGGCTGTTTCTTTTCTCGGGCGACTCTGCCGTACGTAGGCTTTTGGGTGGTTCTGCGGAAGGACTATTCTAATTGGAAGGGGAGCGGACCATCTTACTGCGAAGGAACGATCTGACTACGGCTTCGTTGCGCTGGTACTCGGCCACGGATGCTCTTGAGTGATTAAGGGGAAGGACTAGTTAATTGGAATGGGGAAGGACTATCGTCATCTGCAAGAAGCCGGTCCTGGCGGGCACAGACTTCGACACCACTGAGCGACGCTCTGTGGCGTAGAGTCTGCTACTGGCTGTTACTTTTCTCGGGCGACTCTGCCGTACGTAGGCTTTTGCGTGATTCTGCGGAAGGACTATTCTAATTGGAATGGGGGCGGACTATCTTACCGCGAAGGAACGATTTGACTACGGCTTCGTTAGGCTAGCACTCGGCCACGGATGCTCTTGAGTGATTAAGGGGAAGGACTAGTTAATTGGACTGGGGAAGNGCGAAGGAACGATTTGACTACGGCTTCGTTAGGCTAGCACTCGGCCACGGATGCTCTTGAGTGATTAAGGGGAAGGACTAGTTAATTGGACTGGGGAAGGACTATCGTAATCTGCGAGAAGCCAGTCCTGGCGGGTACAGACTTCGACACCACTGAGCGACGCTCTGTGGCGTAGAGTCTGCTACAGGCTGTTTCTTTTCTCGGGCGACTCTGCCGTGCGTAGGCTTTTGAATGGTTCTCCGGAAGACTATTCTAATTGGAATGGGGGCGGACTATCTTACTGCGAGGAAACGATTTGAATACGGCTTCGTTAGACTGGCACTCGGCCATGGATGCGCTTGAGTGATTAAGGGGAAAGACTAGTTAATTGGAATGGGGAAGGACCACGTCATCTGCAAGAAGCCGGGCACAGACTTCGCCACCGCTGAGCGACGCTCTGTGGCGTAGAGTCTGCTACTGGCTGTTTCTTTTCTCGGACGACTTTGCCGTATGTAGGCTTTTGAGTGCTTCTGCGGAAGGACTCGTCTAATTGGAATGGGGGCGGACTATCTTACTGGGAAGGAACTATTTGAATTGGAATGGNTGCCGTATGTAGGCTTTTGAGTGCTTCTGCGGAAGGACTCGTCTAATTGGAATGGGGGCGGACTATCTTACTGGGAAGGAACTATTTGAATTGGAATGGTGGCGGGCTATCGTCGCAGTCTGTACGGCTACGTAGGGCTGGCGCTCCCGCTCTCGTGACGGTTACGGCGGGCACAGACTTCGACACCACTGAGCGACGCTCTGTGNTACGTAGGGCTGGCGCTCCCGCTCTCGTGACGGTTACGGCGGGCACAGACTTCGACACCACTGAGCGACGCTCTGTGGCGTAGAGTCTGCTACTCGCTGTTTCTGTTCTCGGGCGACTCTGCCGTACGAACGCTTTTGCGTGATTCGGCGGAAGGACTATTCTAATTGGAATGGGGGCGGACTATCTGCGACCATTTCCAAACAGGGCCGGCCTCCTATCGGTGCTTCAGCCAATTCTCCGAGTCCTAAGGCACTGCCGTGCCCCTCCACGGCGACCTGCCAAGCGGCGCACCGCAAAAAACTCGGAGCTGCACGTAACCAGGCCGGGTTCTAGCCTCCAAAGCCT